>APFE030494663.1:337193-367837 GCA_000404065.3 Pinus taeda | reverse complement strand
GAAGAGCTAGCCTATATAAAGCAAAGGAGATCATTTGGCTTGGGCATCTTTTGTGTCTTTGAATATCTTAAGATCTGATCTATTGGGTTCTCGGTTCTTAAAAGATTGATCTATAAAGGAGAACTAAGAAGCGAATCGGCGAAGGGTGATCTCTTGAGCACAAGTTCAGATCTGAGCATCTGAGGTTATTTCAGCCCTAGTCCAAGGTACGCAGAAGCGCCGAAGGTTCAGTGTGTGGGTACGCAGAGGCGCCGAAGGTTCAGTGCGTGGGTACACAGAGGCGTTGAAGGTTCTATGCGTGGGTACGCAGAAGCGGCGAAGGCTCAGTGCGTAGGTACGCAGGGCAACAGTGGTTCAGGTGCGTGCTTTCTGTAGCAGCACGCAGTGCGATTATTCTTCTGGGTACGTACCTGCTGTGAAAGTACGCGGCGCGATAGTGCCATTGGGTGCGTACTGTACGCAGTTTAGTGAAAGGAGCAGTGTGTGGCCACGCAGTCCAGAAGAAGGAGATCTGCAAGTGTGCGCAAAGAGGCAGAAGGTGAACTGCGTAGAAACGCAGGCCAGTAAAAGAAAAACCGCGTATCTGTGTTAAGATCTTCTGTTGGTTGAATTTTTTTGTTGATAAGGTGTTCTGGGTTCGGTTCTGTTATTGTTGATCCGGTTATTGCAGCTGACTGTATAATTTACATGTCTTGATGATCATTTGATATTTATGGATCCAGTTTGAAAATTTATGAAAGTGGTCCTTGAAAGAAAAGAAGTAGGGGGTTGTAGCTCCCTTCCAGGAGAGACTGGAAAACGAGAGAGAGTTGTAGCTCTCTGCAGGTTGCAGCCTGCGTACTGGTAAAGGACTGCAGCAGTACAAGACCATTGTAAAAGGAGTTTCTAATTTGAAGAAGATAGGGACATATTGCAGCAGGTGGTTTTCACCCACATTGGGTTTCCACCTTATATCTGGTGTTCTTTGATGTGACTGTCTGTTTTTCTTGCTCATTATTTTATGGTACTGATATGCAAAAATAATTCAAAGTGTAAATAAGGAAGATTTGTTAAAAGAACTAGATAATACTGATTCACTCCCCCTCTTAGTATTATTTTCAACAGTCTCTCCTGCTGTTGTTGTTCCTATGAGTTGTCTTCTTCTTTTGAGGCACTTTCTTCTTTAGCTTCTTTCCCATTGCTCTACAGATGTCCTTGAAGCAATCAAGCTTCTACCAAAGGACTTGATCTGATACCATTTGTTGGAAATAATACTGATAAGGGGGGTGAATGAGTATTAGTCAAGTCAATAATCTTTTTCATTTCTATATTTTGTTTTATATATGCTTCTTCAAAGAAGGTAACCTGCGTGTAAAAGCAACTGTGTTTAAGGCAACCAACGTATATCAAGCAAGCTGAAGGTTTAGCTAATTCATCATATTTTGTTATTTAATCAATACTTCATTAATCGTATAAATAGTAACCATGTGTAGTAATATCATAACAAACCATCACATGTAAGAAACACAATTGAACACCAAGACTTAAGGTGGAAACCTAATGCAGGACAAAAACCAACTGTTGTTGTCTTCTTTTAATATAAGAAAAGCCTGTTTACAATCTTGTATTGGTGTAGACTCATACCAGTATGAAGGCACCCACCTACAAAAGGCTACAACCTTCTCTCATTCTCCAACTTCTACTGGAAGGGAGCTACAATCCCCTAACTCTTGTACTAGTCGATCTGTTTACTAGTACATAGGTGCCAACCTACTGAAGGTTCCTACCTTCACTCATTTTCTAGCTACTATTAGAAGGGAGCCGCAACCCCCTATTTCTTGTATTGGCTAATATGTTTACCAGTATGTAGGTGCCAACCTATAGAAGGTTACAACCTTCTCTCTTCCTCCAGGGATCACGTTTCATAAATTTTCAGACTGGATACTCATGGAACACAACACCATAATAAGAAGGCCTCATTTCATCCAATTTTCATACTAGACCCATCAACAACATTGAATCTCAAAGTCAATCACCACTACAATACAAAGATCAAATACATCTACATTTACCAATAATTGAAACTCAATCATCAATATTTGAATCGCCCACAACTGAATCACTGAAGTCCCATCACCATTGAAGCAAATCACAATCAACCAATCAATCTGAACATTTAGTATACTGTTATTAGAATGAAGTCACCAAAACATAGAGCAGAACCTAGAATTTGCAACAACAGTCAGATCCAACTACAACGTCAAATATCATATCTCATAAGGTATACGCTACTATGATGAACTGAACCAGCATGCATACACACTTTTACCAAAGACAACCAACATATACATCTACAAATATTAATTCATAACTTTGTAGCTATTCCACACTTAGGTTATACCTATATCATAACATTTACAAAATAACACATTCATTAGTATTAAGATCTAGACTATACATGATCAAACCATATAATGATAATTCATTTCAAGCCTTAAGATCATGATCCATCATTAGATCTTCTCCCTCATCAACTGCTAAGGTTCATCCTTGGGTCACATCAAACAAAGCATTATAAGCCAATAACCTGCATAGTGGATCTCACACTTCATTAGATATTCAATCCTTGCACACCTTGGCCTAATGATCTTCTTCTCCTTATATAGTTTTAGTTCTTTCTCAATACCATGGAGCAAAACCACTTAGGACCAATACCTTGGACCAAATACCTTTGACCAATACCATAGATAAAAATACCATGGAAAAAATACCACGGACCAAAAACTTAGTTTTCCAACATATACACACTTTTCCTTATGTGAAAGTGCATGTGTATGTATATGTGACTTGTATATAGTGAAATTGCATGTATATGCATCTTGGTCCAGGTGAACCTACGTATACCTCTCTTTCTTCATTCTATGATTATTTGTTGTTAACCTACTATACTATGATCTTTCATCTGAGTGAGTTTCCATCATGGACAACACCTGTATCATAATGCCAACATAATCTTCCATCTGCATCTTCCATAGGTAGTAGTTTTCGTCGTTAAATTTTTTGACCCTAAACCTACCATCTTCTGCCATTGCTCCCATTCGAACCAAGAACCCTTCTCTCTTGCAAGTTTACCAGCCACATAGAACTTTGACTTTGATACCCGTTTTTAGAAAATTATATATTATAGAGCAATGGAACAAATAAAACATATTGCAAAAATATAAACACATAAAACAAGAGAGACATAGATATACATGTTTCACCCAATTTGGGCTATGTCCATGGAGAAACAACTAGTCCTTCCCTTTATATTATCTAGCAAATTGAAGAGACACAACTTACAATAGATCCACTGTAATTCCCTCTTCGCTCTAACACAATCTCCTCTCTCTTTCCCACTCAGAATATAGATATACATAGAAACAATACAATTCCCTCATATATAGCGAAGTGTTACCTTCTAGGGAAAAAAAAACGCTAAATTAAACATAACTTCTACCATCATATCTCTTTCATCGCCCCCCCCCCTAGACCCCCCTAGTGGCACACATTTTACGGGCGGCATTACCGCCACATTACAAACTGGGGTCCGATGCGTTGATACCTTTGAATAAAAAAGATAATTAGGCTCCACACCCAACATAGGAAACATTTGATCTTGAGTCACTTGGATTTTGAGTGCACAAACAACATTGTTGAGTATGAAGCACTCTTGTTGGGCTAGCAAAAATCCATTAGCCTCAACATTGTTGTGCTCAAAGTGGTAGGTGATTCGGAAATAGTGGTATGGAAGGTATGTAACACCATATGCTATTTATCATCTCATCTAAAAAGTTACCAGTAATAGGTATGGAAACTAATCTCTAACTTCCATGCATTCAATATCATTATTGTACCAAGAATGTGTAATGCAACTGCCAATGCTTTAGCAAAGACAACTTCTAGAAAGTCACCACTTAGGGATAGATTTACTGTTGAAATTTTGTATAAGCCTTATATCCCTAATAACATAACTAATCTACATGTTTTTGATGATGATCAACAGATACTACACTTCATGGCCAACACTAATGTCTTCAAAGACACAACGATTGACAAAGATGAGCATGATAATCTCTACATGCTGGGGCCGATGACAAGAAAGGTAACCTTATCCCCAAGGGTGTGATATCTTTGGAAAAGCTCTATGACTTGCAGAACTGCTTTCACGGGCCAAGGAACAAAAAACCCAAAACTCCACCATGATGCACAAACAGATAAACCTAGGAACGAAACAAGATTTGAAGTTCATCAACCTCAATATGTGTTGCACATAGCAAGAGTGACAAGTCTTTGTCCGCTTGTTTAAATAGTATCGAGATGTGTTCATGTCGACATATGATGATCTAAAAACATACAACATGTGAATAATTCAATGTTTCATTCCAATCAAGGAAGGGGTCAAGCCGTTTCAGCAAAAGTTGAGGAAAGTACATCTGTAACTTGAACCCCTCATACAAAAAGAGATGAGTAAGCTATTGGATGCATGGATCATATATAGAGTTCGTCACTCCACATGGGTTTTCAAACTTGTTATTGTACATAAGAAGTCTAGGGAAATCCACTTGTTAGTTGATTTAAAAAACTTGAAACGTGCCTCAGACAAAGACAATTACCCCGTGTTGTCTATGGAGAATACTTTATAGACAATATCTGGGGCATAGATATTTTCCTTACTTGACAGGTTTTCAAGATATAATCAGCTCCTGGTAGTGGAACCTAATCAACTCAACACTACCTTCCATACCAAGTGGGGTATGTTCGCATACAGACGAATGCAATTTGGGCTCGTGCGTGTAGGTGCAACGTTTCAATAGCCATGGAGATCGCCTTCTAGACTCATCGAACAAAGTGTAGTGGTGTGTCTTTTCAAGAAAATGGTCAGAAAACATATTACATCTAAAGAAAATATTTGAGCAATGTGAGAAATATGAGATTTATTTAAATCCTAAAAAGAGCGTATTTGGAGTGTCCAAGGGGAACCTCCTTGGGTGCATCATTTCCAGAATCAGGATCAAGGTGGATCCAGACTGAGTCTGGACCATTACATAAATCCCTCACCTAGAGAACAAGAAAGTAATGCAATCCTTCTTGGGAAAGATAAACTTCCTCCAGAAGTTCATCTCGAACTTTGCGCAGATAGTAAAACCAATTCAAGAAATGATCAAGAAGGATGTAATCTATAGCTCGGGTAAGAGGGAAAGTAATGCATTCTCTCACATCAAGCAGACTACAGCAGAAGCACCTGCACTTTACAGTCCATATTTTAACAAAGATTTCTTCCTATACACCTTCACCTCTGGCAACTCGCTTGCTGCAGTACTCACTCAGAATGATGCGCTAAATGATGAACGCCCCATCTCCTTCATGAGCGTAAACATGCACGGACCCAAACTCAAATCCCCTGCCATTAAAAATAAGCATATGCATTATACAAGGTGGTGAAACACTTCAGACCCTACTTGCTGAAGAATCATTTTATAGTCTATGTGCCTCACCCCATAGTCCGCTCACTACTTGAACAACAAGAGCTAAGTGAATGACGTGCGAATTGGATGATAGGCTTGCAAGAGTATGATATTGACATCAAACTAGTTCACACTATCAAGGGTCATGGTCTCTGCTGACTTGTTGCTAAGGCAGTCCACGCACGAGAGGAAGAAGAAGTTCTCACTGGTTGGGAGTAGGAAATCAAAATGTATGATGTAGAGCGAGCACTACCCACTGCATGTGGAAAATCTTGGTATGAAGATGCACACCAGTACCTTAATAATGGCACCATACCCTCCCACTTCTTTATGAGACCGAAGAGGGCACTATACCTCAAATATTTATCCTATAAGCTAGTGCATAGAGTGCTTTACAGAAATCACAATAACGGTATCTTGCCCAGGTGACTTGAGGCACATGATTCAAAGAAGGTCTACATGATTTGCATGATGGACCAGATCGGGGCCACTTCGCGGGAAATAACACTGCGCACAAAGTCATGTGAACCAGTTTCTACTAGCCCACATTGTTCAAGGATGCACATGCTTATGCCTACAAGTGCCTGGTCTGTCAGTGATGTACCGAAAGAACATGAAGGTCAGCAACCCCATTGCACCCTGTTCATCGGGGAAAAATTCCCACATTCATCAAAACAACACTGCTACATTTTGACATCTACTAATTACTTCATGCAGTGGACATAAGAAGTTATGCTTAAGCAAGTGAATGACCAGGAAGGCATCAACTTCCTCCAATAGAACATCATCTCATGCTTTGGTGTTCCAATATCACTTTTGTTTGACAATGCAACTTAATTTTCATCTTTGAAGCTTTATGATTTTGCATTTCAATATGGTATTGTGCTGAAACACTCATCTAGCTACTACATGCAAGGAAATGGTCTCATAGAATTCATGAATAAAACCTTATCTACATAATTAAGAAGACCATTTACTCTGATCGGTGTAACTAGCACTCTGCCTTGGTGAATGCATTATGGGCTGATTGCGTAACACCCAAACCCTCTCTGAACACTTTGCCATTATTCCTAGTTTGTGGGAAGACAGCCATCCTACCTCCAAAATCTACTTTCCTGCACTCCAATTGTCTCAAGAATCCCAAGGCAATCCTTGTCTGGTAGTCCAATATAGGATGGATACAATTCACAAGCTGTAGGAAGAAAGCATGAAAGAAAAAGAACAATTTGCACTCCACCAGAACCATATCAAGAGATGGTTCAAAAAGAAGTCTGCAGGGGACACTAACTTCGATGTTGGTGACTTAGTTTTGAAATGGGACAAACCCCATGAAGACAAAGGCAAGCATACAAAGGTTCATTCCCTATGGATTGGTCTATGCACTGTCCATGAGAAGCTTGGCCAACACACATATCACCTGCAATCACTTGATAGGAGGATTGACAACCTTCCTGTCAGTGATCAAGATCTAAAACATTGTTTTCAGTAAGTCAGGGCCACGCTCTACACCATGTACATAGTCTATTTACTACTTCTTCTTCTTCTTCTTGTGCTTTTTTTTCGCTTTTCTTACTATTTTTGTTTTGTTTTGTTTCCTTGTTTAGTATCATTCTATTTCTGGTTTTGCAAATAAGTGCATCCCTCTACTGAGTTCTAGCTTTTGAATGATTATGTGGTTGAGATCTAAAGGGTCTTGTGACACTGTAGCACTTGGCAAGTCCTGTGTCCATATTCTTTGTGCTTGGTTATAACCTTAGGATGATGAAGTCTTGATGGAAAATACGAGTCCTCTCCAAGGGAAGCTTGGGTCCAACCATGAACCTATGTCAACACTGGGAAACCCCATACCTGTACTCAACAAACCTATGTCAGAGGTATTATATGCTTCTTTGAATGAAAAACCTCTTATGCTCTCAATAAGTTGAGATCCCTCTTTCTCCCCAAAATAAATAAGTGGCTGTGCACATTCCTCTTAAAAAATACAAAGGAAAAAGAAGAGAAAGGCTTCCTACGCAGAGAGGTGAAGCTTGCAACTCCACCAGGGTACTAACCAGGCTTTCTAGTAGTGGAGAAATGCATGTGTTCCTACATGACTCTGCTAGGGTACTGTCCAGGCTTGCTGGCAACAGAGCAACACCAAAGATGAAAACTTATACTCTGAAAATTTTTAACTCGCGAGCCAAACTACCCTTCCCGATTTCGAAACAATGTGATTAAGCTATAACTTGTTGTGTTTTTTGACTAAGTTGGTGAAAGGTGAACCATGTTTGTCCATGGGGTAAGTGGGGAAGCCAAAGTAACCCACACAACAATTCTATACTCCCTCAAATACCAAGGCCCTATGCTATCAATGGACCAAAAGAGATAAGCTGGAATTCAACCAATGTGTCGCCAAGTATTGTAGCTGCTACAAAACCCTCCAAAATTTTTTCCTGCATCCAATTTTAGAGCATTCCTTGGGTTTTTCCTTGATGTTTGCAAAACTCAAGCTCATCCTATTAGCTCGTTATGAGTCTTTGCATGCTCCTCACTTGACCGTTCATCAGACAACTTTTAGCATGTTGGTCACAATGTCATGCTTCTAGTCATGTTTTTTGTATGGTCACGATCGTCTTTGTTTGTACAAGTTTTATTTGCTATGTAAGCCTCTATTGCACTCACATGCGAATTTGGATGCACTATCACACAAGTGCCATCTCGTTTGTTCGACGATTTATCACAATTGTCATGCCTATCACTCACACTATCAGTGAGTCACACTTAGTGCATGTTGTCTTGATGGTTTGAGGTATCTTGTCATATTATCATGTTTAGTGTGTGTTCGCAAGGTCATGTATGTATGAAGTCACTCGCTCACACACTTAAGTCATTTTTCTGAAGCTATGTCGACCAAACCAACCCTAAGAGCTAGACCTCCATTCAGCTACATTACGTAGTCTTAGCCCTTAGTGAACATGTACTGTTGCCCAGAATTACACAAGGCTTGAGGCCATCTCTCAGGTAGTCTGCACTATGCAATCCTGGAGTCGACTCGATTGAATGTCACCCAGAACAGTGCAGAATTTTCTCAGGAAGCCATCTCAATTTGCACTGCCCACAAGAAAAACCACCAAGCCTCCAGTTGGTTAACCAGAGAGTTTGACTAGGTAGTGACCCTAGGCCTTAATCCAAAAAATTGTGCAAAAGCTTGCACGAATGCCAGCTTTCGATGACTGAAGAAATTGTCTATACATTCCGGATAGACACCCACTACCTATCATTGCACTTCCCTAAAAAATTGCATAGTTTTCTCAGCCAGTCACCCTATCAATAGGCCTGCTGCTCCTCTTGAAAACTACACATTTTTCATGGGCTGTCTCCTAGATTCCCAGCATCTCGCTCAACCCAAAAACTATGCAGGAATATCTTGTAGGCTAGCCTCCCATCTCTACGTAGTTTTGGCCAGCAACCTCCTATAGCCCATTGCCAATCTCCCCGGAGAAATTGTGTAGTTTTCACTGCCAACCTCCCCCTACTGCTTGCACTATCTCCTAGGAAAAATTGCACATATATTCCCTCTAGCTGAGCTATATCCTGCAGACAATCACTGCCAATCCAGATTTCCAATCTCAGCCTCCTAGTGACTTCTATGAAATTTTCATGGATAGTTCTTGGAGCCCAAATCTTGGCTTGAAATGTTCTCTGTGTAGTTTCAGAGCCTTGTCCTCTCCCTCAGTCACTTGCATCCGAAAGAAAAAACAATGCATCATTTTACACTAGGATATTTCTATATTTGATGTTGTATCATCATCAGTGATTGCAAATACGGGTACATGGATGAGACATGGAACAACAATGAATAGGATGAACACGGAGTGCCTGTAAGGAGACATTTTCATGAATGGATGAACACATGGAGCATGCCAAGTACAAGCGAAGGAGAGACATGCACGTACAACATCAAGAGAACATGAAGACCATTGAAGACTCTGCACACCATTGCATGCGGAGGTGAAGCTATGATACACCAAGAGTAAATTCATCACTTAGTAGCATTGCAACTCAACATGGACACCAACATCAGCATGAACATACCAGCTGTGCCGTGTTGATTCATATCATTAGTCATCTCAGCCATATCACTACTATGGGCCATACTATTGTAGTCATTGTAATCTAGCATGGAAATCCAAGAGATCCACATGTAAAGCTAAAGGGTCATGTAAAGTTAAAGAGTCATGTAAGTCAAACAGTCACAAGGGCCATTTTCACCCTTCACTATAAATACCCGTCATTTGTACATGCAAAAGACTTTTCACCTTGGCTCCTTCCACATAGCCTTGAGAGTCTCTAGTCTTTTCTTTTAGGAGTGAGCAGTGGCTCCAACACTACACTATTGGGGTTAGTAATGTAATGGTCTACCAATGTGTCTTGGAACTTTCACTTGATTCAAAATCCTAATAATAGGCTAGCACGTCTTCACACGGGTATTGCAGTTCTTTTGTAAGACTATTCTTTGGACACTTGTAATGCATGTTGCTTTAACTTGTATTAAGACAATTGAACTATTTTGGTTATTGTGATACATATGCTTACGAAAATGTGTTACATTATATAAGTTGTTAATGTTGTCTTGCCCACATGGGCTATCCTACTGGACACTTGACATAAACTTTCTCAAAACTTGTGATAATGACTTTCGCACTCATGTGGACTATTCCATTGGGTTTTGTATGTGTTATCTATTCACTGTGTGTTTGTGACTACCACATCCATGTTTACTACTCTCTCGAAAGTTGCACATGTCCTTCTGTGTTGTGTGTCTCTAACAGATTTGGGACTATTCCCTTTCAACTTGAGACTCATTTCCACCTTCTCCCTCTGTGGTGAAAGAACCTTGACACATGTAACACTAAGCACTCACCAGGCACTTGAACCCCATTGTTCTAAGACAAAGTAGACCACTCTCATGTTCTAACAAGGAAGAGCTAAGGAAAACCTTTAAGATAATGGCAACTAAGGCATCATACCAGATGGGACTCCTATTCCAAACAATGTGAGTTCTAGTTGGGACTTCATATCAAAGAGATTCCCTGAATTTTGGCATGTCTAGCACCATCAACAACTCATTACTTGGATGGGGATCAATGGAAACTAGTGAAATGCCTCCATGTGTAGAAGAATCAAAAGTAACTAAGAGAACTTGAGTGGTATTAAGTTCACTCACTAAATGGATATTAGGATCGATCAAAGATAGAATTGAGTTGACCACTTGATCAACGAATGGCTCATAAGCCTGAGTGATATGTTTTTCAATCTCCAATGGAAGAGTGGGATTCATTGTAATTGGAATTAGATCAATAATTTTTTTAACTAACGGTAGGTTGAGAGAAAGTTTATGGTAACAAATTGGAATTTGCTACTATGAAACAATAAGTTTTTCCAACAATTTTGAGGCTTCATTCTTATGAGGGAATAGGTGACTATGGTAAATCCCTTTGCATAGCCTACATGGAAACCTCACTTTACCCTTTTTCCCAGGAACCTCAAAATCACTGGTTAATGGATCAATAATAGGTTGATAAGAATTTTTTGACCGTACTTCCATGTCCTTAAGAATACCAGGACAATCAATAAGGAAGTGATCACCCTTACAAATCTTGCAAGGGTATATGAGCTTGCGATGCCTAGTGGAAGTTTCACTAACATTACCTTTACCCACAACCATGGTTGGTTGGTTGACATATTTCTTATCTTGCCTCTTCTTCTTCTTCACTTGCTTCTTCTTCTTAGTCACCTTGTTACTATCATCAAGGATTTTACCAAGCGAATAAGAAGAAATGGAAGAGGACATGTTGGGTGAAGAAGGTAAAGGGTCAACACGAGGTTGGTGATGTTGAGATGATGAACTTAGTTGAGGTGAAAAACTTGGTTGAGGTGGAGTAGTTTAGGTATTTAGTTCAAAGAAGTTGAAAACAACCACACCAGTAAACCTATCATGAATCTTGAAAGTGACAGTGTATCCATATAAGGAGGACTGACATTTTCAAAGCCAGGGAGAGGACTAGGATTCTCGTTAAAATGGTGTTGTTTATCGGTAACTTCTGAAATTGATGCTATTAGATTCAACTTAGATAAATCTAACATTAATATTAACAATTGGAAATCACAATCCACATCTAAGGTCTATAAAAAAGGTAAAAACAAGCAAACAAAACCCGTTAGTAAATATAAGGATTCAAACCATGCAAACAAACTTTTCACAACAAAGCCACTAGGAAGTGATGAAATCCAACTTCACAAAGATCAAAATGAAAAGGGGCTAAAGATAGAGCAAGTGGAGTTAGTTACGCTGACAACCTGCTTAGTGTACACGATTTTTTGCAGGTAAACTTCATTTATCCCATCTCCAATGAAGAATACCATTATAAAAGCTCCAAGTGAGTCTTGATAACATTTGTTCTAGGTACAAAAAAGAATTTCCCTCCATCATCACTTTGATTAATAGCCCTAAAAGTATGGTCTTTAACATTACCACATAAAAAAATTTAACCTAGGGGGACAGTCGTAGATCGAGCATACACCCAAGGGCATAGTAATAAATATCAATCCCCTTGAAAGTTCCTCAACATGGTTAATTTGAGGTTTTCTTGCAAGTGACTCCCAAGTACCTTTTAGTACCATTTCTAATATGTGTAAATCACTCTACCATAACCAATGAAGTGGGGTCGATCACTCCACTAGGTATGATATGATCTCGTGCTTAACTCCGTTCTAAGGGGAGATTCCCATAGAAAAATTGCAGTAAATTGATTTATCTCCCTATTGCAACATGATAATGTTTGTTTGCCGTTTTTTAAAGTTAACTCACTTCCCTATTCCAAATCCCTACAACTTGATCTAATGTAGGTGGAAAAGAGCACTAAAATAATAAAAATTTCTAGATTTAATTTGTTTGTGTTGATTTTAAGTTTTTTATTTACTCATAGGGTAAATGGACGTGAAACTGGTAGTGTTGTGACTTGACTCAAAACTTGATGCAATCAAACATGAAATTTCAATCTTTTATTTTCAATGAATTGTAACTAAAGTAAGGTAAGTGATTTCATTAACTTTTCAAAAATTATAGGAATCAGTGAATAATTTTCCAGATACAAATCAAAGAGAATATAGAATACATGATTCTTGCCTTTTCTTTGAGAAATCCAGCCTAAGTTCCTCAAAAACTAAGTTACAAAAATAAAAATTTTGACCTTATCAACTTCTTGCATACCCAAAAAAACAATTAATAAAATCTTCCTTCAACACACCCAAGATATAATTTCAATTTGACGTAATGAGTTGTAAAACACTACGAGCAAAAGATTATGTTGTCTTATGGAAAGAAATAATTAGTAATCACTGTAGAAAAAAACAAACTTCCAACCACAAGTTCTCTCTTGAGAAACCCAAAATTTTCCTAAGACTAATGACACTTTGCAATTCAGAAGACAAAGTACTTAATCTGATGATTTAACATGAAAGCCAATAGACTCAAACTATCCAACAATGACTAGTCCTTTCGTTGATTAATTAGCAACTCACCAGATCAAATTGCCAACCCTAATTTGTAAAGGTAAAGAATTCTTCAAAAAAGAAACCCAAATGGTCAAATCAAAATAAGGAGGACATTTCTAGAAAGTAAAATGGTGTAATTAAACAAGAAAAATAAAAATTTCTGGCCTTGATGAGGAGAAAATTGAAATTTTAAAAAATTCCAGGTATGTGCGCAAATCATAGAACAAACAAGTGAAAATACACACTATTTCGAAAATAAAAGTGTGAAAAAGTGCTCTCTGTGAGTAAAGCTAAAGTGTGCATAATGGGATTTTTTAGAAAAAGTATAAAGAGTTAAAAAACTCACAAAATCTAGATTTTTAATATTTCCAAACACTTAAAGAGGGATATCGCTAAATGATCAAAGTTAAAACAAAGAGAATAATGGAGAGTAAGATATTCCCCAGTCGAGTCAGCAATTTTTTAGGTGGACTAATCCCTCTTGTAGACAAGACAGATCTCCCTATACCTCAGAGAAATCTAGTATCAAACAAGAAAGAATTGCTACCTTTCCCTAACTTAAGATTGACTAAAACAAACAATATGAGAGAGGTCACTTACTATTTAATAGAAATTTCTGATGAAGTCCCTTTCAGTGCCTTCGACCATTCACTTCTCCTTGATGCTTTAGAAACCATTCCAATGCTTCCCACAAATTCTCCATGATGTCTTGATGTATATCTGAATAGACATAAACACATAATGGATCAAATCCTCCAGTATATAACATAAAATATAAATGAACTAATTGACTCAACATATATATAAATTGAATAAAAAATCAAGAATAACGTATGTAGGTAATCAAGGAATCCAAAAAATGATATCAAAAAAGATATAATTGAGAAAGAACAGTTGGTTTTATATTAAGAAAATGGATAATATACTTACAACCTTAAAGCCTTGATGTTACAATCCTCTTCTCACAATTTCCAACTCTCTCCTTGTATGAATAGCCCCCTAGCCTTATTTTTGCAACATAAACCTACTTCCAACAATCCTCCTTAATCCTCAAGCCTGTTTTAGATTTGTAGGCCAAGAAGGGCATGTTTGGGATCCATTTCCCAAGGGATGAGATCCACAAATAGTGGGATAGGGGTTCCACAAAGAGAGGGAGGTAGCTCCATGATGGGAGGGATCAAGGATGCATAGGAATCCATTTGAAGCATGTTAATTGGGAATGACTTGACTAACAATGCTTCTAGACTTCAACTTTTATTTTTACATTTGTTAAGTCATGTATGTAGGTTGCAGTGCAAAACAGAGTGCACTTATGTGAAGTTTCTAATGGACTCTTCTGGGTATGGATAGAGATTGACTAGGAACTATGCAAGAAGCCAAAAATAGGATTTTGAGGCATAGGATCCAAGAATTTCATTCCCTTTGGGATTTTTAGGTTCTAGCCTTTCAAAGGGATTATTTGGAACACATTTATGGATAGATAAATATCTAAACCAATGGTTATTTTCCTAATGCGACAAAATGATGTGTAACATACTCCCTCCTCTCTCATTTAATTACAACACCTTCAAGGGGAAGCTAACTTTCTATGAATATTTATTCCTATCTATGCTGAACTGACCAAAGGATTTAATTTATTATTGAATAAAGGGATTCCCTTCCATTAGGCCTACAATTCCCAAAACACTTTTGATGCTTAGAAAGATGTTCTAGCTCGAGCATCATTCTTATATCCCATGAAGTATCAATGCAGTTAATTCTTGTATCTTTCTGTTGCAATTAATACCATCACTATGGTGTTGGTCCAAGAGGATGATGTAGGGAACAATAATCCCATTTATTACTTGATTTGGAACTTAAATAACACAAAATCCAAATATACTCATGTTGAAAAGTTAGCATTGGTAGCTGTCGAAGTTGTCGAAAGGTTTTTCCACTACATTATGCTTTGCAAGCCTATGGTTGTCTCTAATTGCAACCCATTGACATACATCTTGTCATGAAAATTGTTGGGTGTAAAGTACTCCAAATATATTTTTATTCTCCAAGAGTTCGATTTGGAGTTCATCAAGTCCAAATCTAAGAAATCCTTAGTCTTTGTGGAACTGATCTGGGATCTTCCCTCTTTTGGCACTAAGTCTACATCTAATGATTCTATTCCTAATGAGTCATAACTTCTGATTGATTAATCTGATCCATGGTATGGGGATATTATTAGCTATTTCTTGACCTAGACTTTATGGCCTGATACATCTCACTCTGAATGGATAAGTATCAATACCAGGCTAAAAATTATATCATAATTGGAGACACACTTTATCGCCATGGTATTTATACTATCTTTAGAAGGTGCCTCACTCATGAGGAGGTAGAGAAGGCTATAAATGAATTCCATCTTGGAGCATGTGGTGGACATATGTGCTAGTTAGTTTTGGCCTACTATGTTTCACGATTGCATCCTCGTGGTTCAAAAGTGTCACGCGTGCCAGATCTATGATCGTAAAACCCATGCTCCTCATTCCCCTTTACATCCTATTCTTTCCATTGGACCCTTCACAAAATGGGGCATTGACTTCATGACATGTAACCCTCACTCAAACGAGGGGCATGACTACATTGTTGTGGCATATAATATGTTACCAAGTGGGCTAAATAGATGCCTACATATAATAACACTGAAGAAACAACTTCTTTGTTCCTCTTCAATCATGTCATTGTGAGGTTTGTTGTACCACAAGATGTAGTTATATACCATGGGTAGCATTTTCAAAATCACATGATGTTTGAGCTTACTGCCAAGTTGGGCCTTCAACATGATAGCTCAAATCCCTATTACCGATAAGAAGATGGGAAAGTAGAAGTGATAAAGAAAGTTTTGAAAACTATGCTATAATGCATCATAGGGATTCAAAAAACTAATTGGCATCTCATCCTTTATGCAACTTTGTGCGCATATTGAACCTTTTCCTGGACTGCAACTGAATTCTCACCTTTTCAATTATTGTATGGTATAGAGGAAATCCTTCCCATCGAATGCAAGATTCCATAATTGAAACTTTCCATTGATCTTATCCCAACTACTTTTGCATAAGAAGAGCATCTCTTGCATCTAGCATGCTTAGATGAAACCCAACTTGATACCATGATGGCCAATGAGGCCTATAAGAAATTCATTAAAGTGCAATACAATAAGAATTTTAAACTACGTGCCTTCTCAGAAGTTGACCTAGCCCTGTTATATGACCACGAATCCAATAAGTTAGGATCTGGGAAGTTTGAGTCGATGTGGCTAGGACCATAGATAGTTAAATCTATTCTCATGGGCTTACGAGCTTATTTATTTTGATGTAATTCCCTTGGCACAACCTAGAAACGGGTTTTATGTCAAAAAATACTATGCTTAAATCATTTTTGCGTACTCACTATGTAGGTAGTATCTATAGGTATGTTGAGTGTGTTTGCAGTGTAATCATAGTTTCCTAACATCTCCGTTAATCTTGTTTTACATTTTATTCTTAGATGTTGGCTTCCCTTCAGCCATATGTTGGTTATGATGATAGTACTATCCATAGCACTCAGAACCTTTCCTCCACAACATGGGATATTTATGCTCTGACTGGTGAGTTAGTGAGTTTACATGGGATTTGTATTAGGCACTCGACCAATAACATCGTTGAGTATAGCACATTGATTGAGTTGTTGTATGATTTTATTTATCATGGCATCTGCCATATAGTAGTCAAACTTGACACACAACTTGTAGTACTACATTTAACTAATGTCTATTCAGTAAGAAGTCCAACTATGATGTGTATGTTTTTAAGGGTTTCCATTCTGGAAAGACATATAGATAATATCCAATATCAACATCTTCCTAGAAGTATAAAAACATTAACTAATTCATTCACAAATCATGTTTTAGACAAACATACATAATATATGTAATAAAATTCAATCCACATCATACATTGATTTAATAATATAATAGAGAAAATAATAAACATTGATAGATAGAAAAATGTATATAAAGTTTGGTTTTACAAAAAACTTGTGCCTGAGACACATATGTCCACATGGCCTATTATATAAAAAATACATGTAGTCAAAATATGGCTCCATGGCCCCCTAGTAGACTAGTTCTAATGGTGTTGACAGGAACAAATGACCAGGCAGGCTACTTTGGGTTAACCCCTCAATGTGGCACGCTAACTTTGAAAGAGTTGTTATACAAAAAAATGACCTCCTCATCAGCACAAAGGAGAAAGACATGATGGCTGAAGCAATAGCCAAAATCAAAGGCCTTGTTTCCACACTAACATTGTCTATACATTGACAACATGCTTTATAAAGCTTCTCTATAAGCCTAAGGGAGCGTTAGTGACCCTACTAACTTTGTTTGTTGGTTCGGGGACAATGTTAGTGGATCCTATTGAGAATTTAGAGGTCAAAGGAGTGAATTTACTCATAAATATCTCTATATTCCCTCCTAAATCTACTTAGAAAAGCAAGGAAACTGCTAAAGTTTGACCTATTTTTGGGATTTCTAATCAGAATGAAGAAGGAAAATGGGAAAGAGCTCAAAAGCATGGCAACATCATTGCTTTTACCTTAAGAGACTCATGGAGGAACTTGGCAATCCTAACTCAATTGCTACATCAGAAGATCTAGGGATATAGTGATAGAGGTTGGATCATTTGAAAGGATATCTTACTTGATTGTTAAGCATAGTCTCAAATCTAAGCATAAGAAGTTGGTAAGAAGGGAGAGGGAGAGAGGAGATGGATGGGTAAGGGAAGGATGATGCAACAGATGGTTGTAACCACTCTTCCAACATTAATATAGAACTACAGTTGTATTTTCTACTCCATGGTGTTCATACTATCATTCATTTATTTGTTTGTCCAATACCTTTTAGAATGAGTAGCTTAGTTACGTGTAACTAGATTTCTTTTATATAGTCATGTATTAATTATCAAGGTTTTATGTTGTGATTATGCTTGTCTCTTCTATGTGCAGGACTTGATCTGTAGCCTTCTCAGGGGACTTCCAATTAGCTGCATTGTGCTCTCTAGCAAACCTACACGGAGGCTTGAGGTAATGAATCTATTTTTCTTTAATGGTTAGTAATTGTTTATCTACGTGCATGTAGCTTTGTGACAACTACAGATAATCTTACAGTTTGCATGATTTTGAGTTAGAGTCCCACCAAATATCATACGTCAACACCCCTACCGAAGACACTAAAAAAGTACACATAACATCTACCTAAAATCAATCAATAACTCTTTATATAGCAAACAAACATTAATTCAAGCTAGGATCTTGGGATAGGCAGTCTGAGTAAACTGCCCAAGATCAGAAACCAAAACTAGTGTCATTAAAAGAGAGAAAATTCCTTCTGACTCATACTAGTGATACCACTCTAGTAAAAGCAAAGCTAAATATGAGACAACATCGGACTGTAAGTGAAGGTAGTCTGCCTTTTCTTACAATTCCTTTGGGTATTATATGTATTTGGGGTCCCTTCAAGGATTTTGGAGCTGAGTCAGGGACTCAAGTATCCTGCCCATACAATGTACTATTTGGGACTATGTCTCCCCTGGTAGTGTCTATGATCTAAGGTATCCTTAGTGGCCATACTTTTAGGTACTTAGACAAGGTGACTAGGGCAGGCTACCCTGGCACCTAACATAGACAGACCTATTCTATCTTTAGTTTTTGGGAGGGTGCCTGTCTTCACGAGAGTACTTGGCTCCTCAATCTGAGGTTCGGGCGAAGCTCTAGAGTAACCATAATTGTACATTTGGCCAACCCTCTCTGTTATTCATTGTGACACTAGGTTTCATCTCCAGTGATCAGTGCTTATCAGACAAGGTCATTTCCTTTTGTTTGTTGATTGATTCACTTATTGTATCTTTTAATTTTTTTAAGCGCCCGAGTGTTATCATTGAGACTTCAATAAATATCATGATAAATTTTATTGATAAAAATTATCAGTCACCGTGGCTGCATCCGACCCTTGTCATCAATCCAGATGATTGTTATGACTTCCTCCACTCATTGTGGAAGATATACCAAGCTCCACTGAACAGGATTCCCCATCTTTGGGAAATCAGTCTCTGAGATCTCACGGAGAATTAGTTTGGACAATTGAAAATTCAGGCTTATTGGAGGATTTCTTTACTATAGGATTTCTTCCTCCCTATAACCCTCTGATCACAAATCCATTGGACCCACTCTTGGTTTGCGTTGCACCTATACCCCCTTTGTCTTCAATTGGAACACTTCCATCCATCCCATCGATGATTAATAGGTCGTGGAACATTTTGGACACTTTTGGCCCCCGACCACTTCCCCAATCAAGAATCACTACCACATCATTGATGGCGAACGCTGCTATCCAATTTTCCCAGGTACAAACCCACAAAGTGGAACCTAACCATTGTTGGGTTCCACCCCTTTAGTGTCAAACTCTATACCTTTGACAAGTGCTACATACAAGGCTCCTTATAATGTTTAATATAGCATAGTTAGCACGAGCCCCTTCAACCAACAATATGGTTGGAATTCATTGTACAGTTCTAACCTCCAGATTCAAGTATCTGGTGGCACTCCCAATATGCATATACCAGTTTGGAACGTAGCAATTCCCCCTCCTTTTTTAGGCATGCATGGTCAGTCACTGATTGACATGAACACTCCTTATGTCAGTCAAGTACATATGGTTAGTTCTGTGGCAGGCGGGAATCCTCAAGGAGGTCCCAACCAATCCATGGGGGCACCCTACTCACAACCTCAAATGAGTCAAGGGGGCACTGCTTATCCTGGGGGTATTCTATACCCCAGCATCTTAATCCCCATGGAAATCGACATTACAATGCCATACCCCAAGGAATCTACTATACCACACAACCTATGTATAATATTGGGACTCAAATGGTGGGAGGACCGCAAGAATCCTCAAGTCATATGTCATCACCATGTTCCAAGTCGGGGGCATCACACACTCTGCCTTTCTTAGCAATGTTGGATATCCCCAACTTGTACAAACTTACAAATGACCCCACCTATCGTAACTTACTTTGGCTACCAATCTCACATAAAATACAGATAGACATCCCCAAGTTCGAAGGGAAACAATGGGAGGATTGAGGTGCCCATATCACCACCTATCATCTTTAGTGTGTTTCTAACTCCATGGTGGATGATAGTATCTAGTTACATCTTTTCCCCACACCCTTATTATCAACGTAACCAAGTGGTACATCGAGTTACCATGCACGTCAGTTAATACCTTTGATGCTCTAGTGATGGAATTCTTAAAGCACTTCCATCTACCCATTTACTATGAAACTAGGATGGAACGCCTCATTTCATTACGTCAGGATACCACCACCCACATCTCTAATCATATACATGAATGGAGATGTAGGAGGTGGTTAGTTAAAGCTCCCCTCCTAGACTATCTCTTAGCGGATTGGTTCTACAAGTCCCTACTCCCCCAAATCGCTAAGGGTGTCGCCTTAGGTGGTGCAGTCACAAAAGACAAATCCATATGTCATGCCTAGCACTTAGATATGATATATTCATAGTCTGGCACTCTTTTCGATGTAATCCCCAATGCCTCTCACAACTCTAATGCTTCCACTACTTAGCACCCTGGAGCGCACACCGATGGGATTATCGGCGTAACCTCCAAGGCTGCTATAAAACAACTCAGCAGTCACATTGCCCAAATGTCAGTGGAACCCTCTACCAAATCGACTGCTCTTCATACCACCAAGATAAACTCTATGTAGTTTATGCAAAAACCTAGTGGTAAGAATAAGAAGAATAAGAAAAAGACCACTTCTTTTGAGGAGTAGTCAAACAAGCAGCAAAACCCAGAGCAAAAGGTTTTTGTGCCTCCTAACAATGGAAAGGATAAATCTGCCAGATTCCCTTGCAAAATCTGTGTTGAAGACCGCATGACCTATCGCTACCTGCATCTTCATGAATGCACAAATTTCATTGCTAAAAAAGATACTAGCAGGACCCTTGCTGTCCTTAATAATCCTTTTCCTGCTCGACAGCAGTAACACCTTATTGCAAACCAACCCCAACCCCCACAAGGGGGCAATGGTGCTTCACAACATCCTTCATCTAGTGAAAGATCCTCTACCATTTACACCTTTGAAACGGTAGATCTACAAACAAGAGTGAAATCCTATGGAGCTCCTGTCGCTCATGCAGAGGAACCTTCCTCAAGTCAAAACCCACCGCTGCCCAATGATTTGCATATTGAAAGGTTGATTGCTAACCTTGTGATTTCACACCCCACAAAGGGGCACTTCAATGCACAACACATAATACATCTACACGTGCTGCCCAAAACTACAACATTGTAGAAGACTTGGCGCAAGCGCCGTCAGCTATGTCGACGCTCGAAGTATTACAAAAATGTCTAGTACAAAGGAAATCTTTGCTTTTGGCTATTGGTGGTATCGACCCATAGGATTCCATGCTTTCTATTTTCGACATGGAAAAGTGTAAACCTCCCCTTTCCCACCAGCTTGCATTTTAGGTGCAAATCTTTTTGAAAGGTAAAGGTATACGTAAAATTGTCATCAAATAAGGTGCTTCTACATGTGTCATGTTGGATTCATCTTGGCTTGCTTTGGGTTCTCCGACCCTATCCCCACTATCAAATTCCCTTAAAGCTTTCGACAACCACACTTTCATCCCAAAAGGTTACCTAGCTAGCCAACCCATCACCTTATATGGGAAAATGGTAATGGTGGACATAGAAGTCGAAGATAAAAAGCTCGACTATAATATTTTGCTAGGTCACAGTTGGATGTATGCCATGATGGCCATTGTGTCTATTGTCTTTCATATCATCCTATTTCCCTTGGATGTAAAGGTAGTAACAGTGGACCAACTCTCCTTTTGCATCCCTGATTATTTCCCGTTACAAAGCGGCTTTGTACCCCTAGTAGGTGGTGTACTTGACTCTTACATCAGTATCGGTATCAGTCTATTGAAGGCTTCTTCCCTGATGGGTTGTTTCCCTCTTTAGCTACCCAAGGTTTCATAGATAGTCAATATGCTTTCATCCATTCCTCATGAACAGACCGATCCATGGATCCTATGGGCTCCTTGAAAAATTGACACTTACAAAGAACAAATGCCATTGTCGCCAACTTAATTGGCCTACCAAGCCATTCAATCTACATCTAAATCTACGGTCACTTTGGTTATAGCCAACGGTACCAATACCCCTCCTATAACTGCTCCTTCTTTCGATCCACTCAATCAAGTCCTACCTACAGATGAAGCTATTAGAGAAATCATGAGTTTAGAAGAGCGACCTTGGGAGGACTCACACCATCATGTTTCGATATTTGATTTGGACTAGATGCCTTCTCAAATCCTGTCACCTGACATACCAGAAATCATTTCCTCACCCTATATGACTATCCAAAGTTTGGATGTAGAAAAAAACATGGGCAGTATTCCAAAGACATTGCTCATCAATATTTCTATCATGACAGGCATCGTGGAATACATCCAGATTGGAGAAGATTGCAATATTGAGGAAATTACAAACTTCACCTGCCTTTTTAAGGAATTCTGCGATGTATTTTCCTGGTCTTACGAGGAAATTCCCAGCATAGATCCATCTATTGTTGAGCAAGAGATCAATCTTTACAACAATGATAAACCTATTTGTCAAAAGTTTCAACCAGTCCATTCCAGCAAAGCGGCAGCCATCAAAAATGAGGTGGAAAAGTTGTTACATGCTGGTTTCATCTATCCTATTCCTTTAATGGAATGCATTTCCAATCTGGTTCCCATCGATGAGAAATAAGGGACCATCCGCGTATGTTTTGACTATCGAGACTTGAATGCCACGTGTCCCAAGGATAACTATCCGACACCATTCATCGATTAAATCATCGATGACTGCACTGGTTGTGAATCATTTTCATTCATGGATGGATTCTCAGGTTACAACCAGATTGCCATAAAACCCAAAGACCAACACAAAACCGCCTTTGTTTTCCCATGGGGCATCTTTTCCTATCATAAATTCCCCTTCGGTTTAAAGAATGTTGGAGAAAATTTTCAAAGAGCCATGGACTATGCATTTCACGATATTAGGAATATCATTCAAGCTTACTTGGATGACCTTCCAGCCCATTCCAAGCAATGACCACAACACCTAAACCATTTAAGAGCCATCTTTCTTACGTGCTAGTTTTACAACATACATCTGAATCTGCATAAGTGTGTTTTCTTTGTCGAGTATGGATGCTTACTTGTATTCATTTTCTGCAAGTACAAGATTAGGGTTGATCCCAATAAGGTAAAGGAAATTACTCAATTTTCCAAACCACAATCCGTTCTGTGGCTCCAACATTTGCAAGGGAAAGCAAACCTTTTATGACGGTTCATTGTAAACTATGTTGAGTTGACGAAAGGCATTATGTGCCTACTTAAGAAGGGGGTGTCATATATGTGGGATGATCAAGCTCAACCATCACTTGATGTCATGAAATAGGCACTTATAGTAGCCCCACTCCTTAACGCTCCTAACTATGGCCGAAACTTTCTTCTATACCTGGCAGCCTCGCCATCCTCTCTCGGAATGGTCTTGGTTCAAAATCATGATGATTGGAGTCAACATGTGACCTATTATCTATCAAAAGGCCTGGCTATTCCTGAACTCAGATATTCACATGTGGAAGGGCTGCCATTGGCAATTGTCTTTACTGTCAACTGATTCCGACACTACATACTACTGCGACAGACTATTCTCATCGCCTTGGAGAATCTCATGAGACACATTTTGTCTCGTCAAGTAATTGGAGGAAAATATTTTAAATGGATCATGATCCTCCAACAATTTGATTTGGTTTTCATTGTTGCCAAGGCGAATAACTCCTTAGTCTTCGCCGAACTTTTGTCGGACCTTCCCGTTTTCGATCCTAGCAAGATAGCCCACAATCCTCTTCTGAATGAAGTTGTATATATTATCGACATTACTGACCCTTGGTACAGTGAGATTATTTTCTACCTCCAAGCACAACGATTTTGCCCTGAACTATCGTCAGGTGATAGTCATTGCATCCGCCACCAAGCGTGACACTATCTAGTGATTAACGATAAGTTATATCATCGTGGTGTGGATATAGTTCTTCAGCATTGCCTCACTCATGAAGAGGTGGAACATGTCTTACATGACTACCATTATAGGGCATGTAGCGGTCATCTTCCTGGCATATCTACTACACATAAAATCTTGCGCATAGGCTATTACTGGCTGAGCTTCTTCAAAGATTGTATCAAGGCCATCCATCAGTGCCATCCTTAGCAAGTGTTCACAAAGAAAATGCATGCTCCTCCGGCCCTACTGCACCCAGTTATCTCCATTGGCCCCTTTTCCAAATGGGGGATAGACTTCGTAACTTGCAATCTTGTTTCCTTTGCTAGACACAACTATATCATTGTAGTTGTGAACTATTTCATGAAATGGGTCGAAGCCCTTCCCACCTACTTAGCCGATGGGGAAACCGTGATGCTATTCCTATTTAATCAAGTTATCTGTCACGTCGGTGTACCCTGCATGATTGTTGTAGACCATGGGTCTCATTTCAAGAATCACATGATGTTTGACTTAACATCGCTGCTAGGTTTTCATCAGGATCAATAATCCTTCTACTACCCCTAAGCTAATGGTCAAGTAGAGGCTGTGAGTGGCGTCTTAAATACCATGATTTGTAGGTTAGTATGAAATCATAAAACTAACTGGCATTGAATGTTATATTCGGCACTATGGGCATGCCGAACTTCAGTAAAGACTGCCACAGGCTTTACACCTTTTCAACTAGCTTACGGCCTGGAAGCAGTTTTACCAATATGGTGTCAGATACCTTCCTACAAATAGTCGTTGAACACTTGCCCAACACTACTACCAAAGAAGAGCACCTGCTATACCTCAATCAACTGGATGAAACCCGTCAAGATGCCAATTTGGAACTCGAGGCCCACAAGCACTGGGTAAAAGCCCAGTATGACAAAAATGTCAAGACTTGGTCTTACCAAGAGGGAGATCTTGTTTTTCCCTATGATAGAAAACATGACCTCTTCGGGCCAGGAAAACTTCGAACCTTATGGCTAGGTTCCTATGTCATCAAGATAGCCCTCTCAAAAGGGGCATATGAACTTCAAGACTGGGAAGGAGTCCTACTCGGTAAGCCCAGAAATGGGCTCTATCTGAAAAGGTATTATGCCTAGTATTGCATTAGGCATGTGCTTTGTAATTTTATGTATTTATAAGTTTTTCTTCCTTTTTGGTGTGATTGGATTGTTTTGGTATTTATTAGAGTATTTTTCTCATAC
The DNA here is from genome assembly GCA_000404065.3 of Pinus taeda. Lineage (NCBI taxonomy): Eukaryota > Viridiplantae > Streptophyta > Pinopsida > Pinales > Pinaceae > Pinus > Pinus taeda. The sequence continues at coordinate 342,431 of APFE030494663.1, read as the reverse complement.
ATCCTTCTCACAATGCAGATGTCATCGTTATCCTTAGCATACATAGCATACGCGAATGGTGCCAGTCATCACACCTGACACATTGCATCAGTTGCTTGGGTCATCTACATAGCTAAGTCAGAACTGTTTTGTTCTGGAGGAGTCTTTCTTGGTACCTCTACCAACAATATTGTTCAGTACATGTCCGTAATTTCACTTCTCACTGAAGCATCATCAAGGGATATCTCCAATATGGTGGTCAGGTTATACTCTCAACTAGTTGTTATGCAATCGATAAATCATTATCACATTCATAATCCAACCTTGTTGCGTCATTATTTAAGGGTACCACTCTTGGAACATCAATTTGAAGTTATCACATATGAACACATTCCTAGAGAATTTAATATAGTTGTTGATTCATTAGCAAACTATGTGTTAGATTAGCATCTACCTCATTCACTATAGAAGCATGCATGAAAAGTAAAAATTTACAAAGTTGAAAATTTTACAAAAAACATTTACGCCATCAAAATACCAAAATGTATATATATTTATATATATATTATTATTATATATATCTATCTATATAATATTATATTATAATATATATATATAAATATATTATATTATTATATATATATATAGATATAGATATATATAGATAGATAGATAGAATCCAATATTTTACATCGAAATATTCCAAAACTTGGATGTTTTAAGTACAAAATGGCTACTAATCCTAGCTACAAAAACCCATTGGATATGCCAAAACACCTGCTAAAATGAGCCTATTGCTTCTGAAATGCTAAAACCACTCTAGCTATCCTCCGAAGAGGAACCAAAAACCGCTTAGGTAGACCAACTATGTGGTGCTGCATATGAGTGAGAATCTCACTCAAAGGAAGTGGGGCCACATGCATGCTCAAGCCCTCCAGGTTCCTTAAAACCTCACGAAGACTGTCAAGATCACTCCCCTAGCCAGTAGTTGGCCTCCTCATCTCATATGGCAGGGTTCACCTATAGGTCATAATGGCGCCACATCTATGTTATGCATAAAGTTTCATGTTAGTACTTGTTCACCCATGAAAACATCACATAAACATTCAAAAGCTAAAAAATACGTTAAGTAATTTCAAAAAACATTCTCACCTTGAGGAAACCAGTTGGTCCCAGGCGGCAACATCAAGTCAAGGTCGCTGGTGAAGTCAATGCCATCATAATCATAGTCATCAATGATCACGATCTGGCCATGAAGCCACTGGAATAAATCTTCCTCACAGAAATGTTGGATCAGTCCTCCTCCTATTCGAGGATCGAGTGATGACCATCACCCCTATCTCGGCTCTCTTGAATCAAAGGGACCTAAGTTCATCCTTGGGTGCATAACAGGTATCCTCTCAAGAACGAATGAGACTATGAGAGTACCATTCCCAAAACTTTGTTGGGTTCAAATCTTGCATGCCATTAACTCTACCTTCAACTGGCAAAGCACTGCTTCACGCTAGTTGAACATCTATGGTTGGACACTGTCAGTTGCAAGCAACATTTGGGCCTTTCTCACAATGTGGGGATGCTTTGACCCCACCAACTGCACAATCAACCATAAAATGTCCCTCATAGACCTGGACCTAATCCTCTCTATGGGGACTCTATGGCTAACAAGTCCACTCTCAGGGATGTAGTAGGATTTCACCAGCTCTAGGGTAGATCATAGATCAAGCCTACCCTCGGCAGGTTTTCTTATGCCCCACAGCATGACAAACTAGTTAAAAAGTATATGTCATCATGGTCAATAGCTAGCTCATGATCTAGAATCCTAAACACTTGCTCATGTTCATCCCAGCACTGGATAATCCATCTCAATAAATACTCCTACTTTTCATCAGCTCGAACTTTTCATACTTTAGTAAACCACAACAGCGCAATACAAGTATGCATGTCGGATTGCTTTGCATAAAAAATTCCTAGCTATCATGGGCTTGTTCTCTCCACAGGCTAGTCAGTATGCCTAAAACCTATGCAAAATAACCTAAAAATCAGTCACATGGGGTTTTAAACTATGCCCTAAAGCTCTATCACTCCCCCTAGTGATACACAGGGAGGATTAACACCCTCCAAAAGGTCATATATGGCATTTAATGTTGCCTACAGGCTAGCAAGAGGGTGTCAGTGCACAAACACTGCTTTAGGGCTCCTCAGATTTATAAGAATCCACCCCATAAGCTATGAAGAAAGGTTAATAAATGCATAGAGAAAGGGTTTTTCCTCTACCTGGGACTGATGGCATGTGGAATGGTTGCCTGGATCTCCTACAATGGTCTGCAGAAAATTTGTTCCTCTCTAGCTCCAAAATGCTCTCACAGTTCTCAAATAGTGAAAATGGTGAATGTGAAAGCTCAAAAAACTTCCTTATATTTATTTTTGGAGACATTACATTTTGAAATCATTGAAGAGGAAGTAGTCCATTCCCCATGATTTTTTATCATGCATTAATTGTTGGGTGTGGAGCCTGATTATCTTCTATATTCAAAAGTACCGCCACATTGGACCCCAGTTCAAAATGGGGGCGGCAATGCCGCCCGTAAAATATTCGCTGCAGGGGGGGTTCATTAGGCAGATGATCTGACGGTAGAACTTATGTTTAGTTTAGGGTTTTTTTTTTTTTCCCTAGAAGGTAACCCCTCTCTTTGTATGAGGGCATTGTATTTGAGGTTGTGAGATAGATGTGTATTCAGTGTGAGCGAGAAACAAAGAGGTGAGACTGTGAGAGAAGACAGAGGATATTACAACGGATTTGCTGTAGGTTGTGTCTCTTCATTTTGCTGGATAATAGAACAGAAGGACTGGATATTCGGGGTGGATGTAGCCCAAACTGGGTGAACCACATATATCTGTGTCTCTCTTGTTTTGTGCGTTTTCTGTGTTTATATTTCTGCATTATTTCATGTGTTCCATTGCTCCGTAATAAATAATTTTCTAACAACTGGTACCAGAGCTGAAGGTCTATTTGGCTGATAAACTCGCAGGAAAGAAGGGTTCCTAGTTCGAGTGGGAGCAATGGTGGAAAATGGTAAGTTTAGGGTCGAGAAATTTAACGGCCAAAACTTTTCGCTGTGGAAGATGCAGATGGAAGATTATCTATATCAGAAAGATCTATCCCTACCATTGGGCAGAAAAACAAAGCAGCCGAAGGATGTGGACGATGAAGAATGGAACCTCCTTGATAGAAAGGCACTCGGAACAATACGGCTGTGCCTTGCAGCGTTGGTCGCCTTCAACATTTCGAAGGAAACAACGACAGAGGGTTTGATTAAGGCATTGGAGAAACTATATGAAAAACCCTCGACCTCAAAAAAGGTATTTCTTATGAAACAGTTATTTAATATGAAGATGTCGGAAGGTGGATCTGTTGCAGATCATTTAAATGATTTTAATACTGTTACAAGTCAGTTATGTTCTATAGGGGTAAACTTTGATGATGCAGTTAGAGCTCTGTTATTCTTGTGCTCATTACCAGAAAGTTGGAATGGTTTGGTAATGGCCATTAGTAACTCCATTTCTGGATATAGTACTTTAAAGTTTGATGATGTTGTCGGTTCTATCCTTAGCGAGGAAATGCGACGGAAAAGCTCCGGTGAGACATCGGGAAATGCTTTGAGTGCAGAGTCTAGAGGAATAAAAATGGAAAGAGGAAAGAGCTCAAGATATCGCAGTAAATCAAGGAAAGGAAGATCAAAGTCTAGATCGGTGATAGTGTGCTAGAAATGCGGAAAGAAAGGACACCTAAAGAAAGACTGTAGATCTCGGAAGGGAAAAGGAGATTCACAGCAAGAAAACAATCATGAAACAAATGTGACAGGTGAGGTGTTACAAGATGCTTTGATTCTTTCTTCGAAAATATTACTGATTCCTGGGTGGTAGATTCAGGGGCCTCATTCCATGCCACACCTGATAAGAAATACTTTCATGACTATGTTCAAGGAGATTTTGGACAAGTTCGCTTGGGTGATGATAAACCCTGTAAAATTGTTGGAATGGGTAAGGTTCTTGTAAAACAACAGAATGGAAACCAATGGCTACTAAAGGAGGTAAGGCATGTTCCAGATCTAAAGACAAATCTGATTTCAACAGGGTAGGCGGTGAAGGTTGTGTGACAACTTTCACAGATAAAGCTTGGAATGTCACCAAAGGAGCCCTGGTAATAGCAAAAGGCGAAAAGGTTGGTACATTGTATTTATGCAATGGTATTTCTAACTCTGTTAATGCTTTAACTTCCAAAGGAGCAGATGCAGCATTATGGCATCATAGGCTTGGACCCATGAGTGAAAAGGGATGAAGATTCTTCACTCAAGGAATTTGTTGCCTGGTTTGAAGAATGTTGATTTGGACTTCTGTGAGAATTGCATTTATGGTAAATAGAAGAGAGTTTGATTTCTCAGAGTTGGGAAAGAAAAGAAGAGTGAAAAATTAGAGCTTGTGCATACAGACGTATGGGGACCTGCTCAGGTATCATCTCTCGGTGGCTCTCGTTATTATGTTACTTTTATTGATGATGCAACTAGAAAAACTTGGATTTATTATATTAAGAATAAATCTAATGTATTTGATACTTTCAAGAAATGGAAATCTTTGGTTGAGATTGAGACAGGAAAGAAATTGAAGTGTCTCAGATCAGATGATAGAGGTGAATATTGCAGCAAAGAGTTTGATAGGTATTGTTCAGAGCATGGAATTCGTAGAGAGAAGACAATTCCAAGAACACCACAAGAAAATGGTGTGTCAGAAAGGATGAAAAGAACAATCATGGAGCATGCAAGGTGCATGAGATTGAATGCAGGATTGCCTTTACAATTTTGGGCAGATGTTGTAGATACTGCTATTTATATAATAAATAGAGGGCCTTCAAGTTCCTTGGATGGTGGTGTTCCAGAGGAAGCATGGACATGTAAAAAGGTAAACTACTCCTTTTTAAAGCCTTTTGGTTGTGAGGTCTCTGTCCATATTAATAAAGAAAATAGAACAAAGCTTGAGGCAAAGTCAAAGAAATGTACCTTTATTGGATATGGTGTTAATGATTTTGGTTATCACTTATATAATTACAAAAGTCACAAAATAATTAGGAGCAGAGATGTAATATTCAATGAAAAGGTCTTGTATAAGAATCAGTTGCAGGAAAAGAAACAGGAAAAAGAAAACAAGGAATACGCAGTTCTTGATGAAATCACTAAAAAAGTAAAGGTGCCTGAAAATAATAAT
>APFE030494663.1:290386-335696 GCA_000404065.3 Pinus taeda | reverse complement strand
AATTTAGTGATGAGTGACCTCATCAATGTTTACTCAAATTTAGTCGAGCTCACCTTCTAACTACTAAAATTGTTTTTGGTGATGGATAAAAATTTCTAGGAAGGACACCAAATATGCATACATATGAACCATTCAAATTTGCAAGCATCGAAGTTTGTCATGTATGTCATCCATATTGATCTCTAGTCAAAAGGATTTATTCCCAATGATGAAGGACTCTAAGACACTTCTAGAGGATGTTGTGACAAAAAGTATATCTGAAGAAGTAGGCATGAATGCAAAGTACCCTAGTCAAGAATTTCATCAATCCATAGATATCTTACTCTCCCTTTAATTGTGAACAAAATTTCCCCCAAAAACATGGTAGAGAAAATATTCATGAGTTTTAGATCTCTCTGCCCAGGAATGGATATTTTTCCACATGGCCTAATGATTAAACAAATGATTGAAGTCAAACCCCTACATGTGAGAGAAAAAAAAACTTCATGCATATGACCCAATGACACCAACAACCAAGAATTCATGTCATGGAACCAACAGAATAGGTGAGGCAGCACTTCATGATAATTTATTATTTTGATCATCCTATGAGATGCCATCCTCCACTAAACAAAGGTAATTACCATCCCCACCAATATGGTGTACATGTACTTTCTCTTTGTACATGTTTTCATTGTTATGGGGTGCTTCACCTCGATGCCAATGATGGTGGAAGGGATTATTGGATAGCCCCCTGTGCATGAGTTGATTATAAACACATGAACACAATCAAATTCCAAAAAAAAAACAAAAACTACAAACATGTGTTTCCATCATGGAAATCTTTGTTTAATGACACATTGATGACAAGGAAGGAGACTTCAGGGAGAGAGGCAACTCGCTTGGCCAATTCATCCACGCTTGAATTCAAGCCTCTGGGCACATGATAGACACATAATTTGGAGAGGGTTGAGAGACTCATCTTGATTCTTTGAGCTCGTGATGCCAATTTTTTTTCCAAAGGCAAAGCTCCTCGCTAGAAGTGACTAATTTCTAGTTGAAAATCACCTAGGACAATTAGAGAGGTAACGTTTAATTCCCAAACCAATCAAATTTCTTGCAAGAGGGCATAAAAATTCAACATGTTTCTTTGACTCAAATCACAGGCCATGAAAAAGAGTTTACAATGATTCATTTTGAGCGATAGATCTAACCCTCCCTTCAACAAACACTATGGGTTTCCATTAGAAGATTTTTATACAAGTAAATTGGATATGAATATAAAACTTTCAAATTTGATATGGAGCTTATGTGATCAATTATGTTATTATAGTAGCTAAATCCAGTAAGAACAAAATAAAGCAATCGCTTTTCTTGTACTATGGAGTGCATTAGCCAAGAATGACTCTTAAAACTTGTTACTTTGTCAAAGTTTTATAAGTCAAAGATGTTGATGTACATAATTATGATTACTACAAATACATTGTATTTTAATTAATAGATAATAATTGATAGAAAAAATCATAAGAAATGCTTTTTAGATTAAAAAAATATTGTTTGATCATCCCCAATACATTGATGTTGAACATATGAGAAATGTATTAAAATGAGTCATTTCTATTTAACTTTACCTTCCTCACACCTTTTTTCATAACTTGCAAACACTTTTCTCATAACATTTATTGATATAATGAGAAGATATTTCTTGTCAGTTGCATGGGTCAACACATGTCATCCTTAATCCTCACAATCTCAAAGTTTTGGCATCACCTTCATTATCACTTTCTCTTCAAAATGATTTTCTCAAATAAAGCTTCCACCAAAACTATCTTATGTGTATCACACCTTATTTTTTGTGTGTGAGATATGCTTTTAAAATTTTTGTATCACACCCAAAAATGCTTTTGGACCTTGGTGTCACATGTTTGGAAATGGTGTGTATGGCATCAAAAAGGAGTTTGAGAGTGACATGCTAAATTTGAGACCTTATGTAATGCACCCAAACAAAATTTGGTGCAACACTATGTGTTAATGCTTTTCTCTGCATGCAAAGGGATTGAATGTTATAGAATTTTAAGTTCCTTTTTGTCTAAATGACTATTTTTCTCATAAACATTGTATAGGATTTTTAAATATATTAGTTAATTTTGGTTAAATTCCACATTAGGGAAGAATTTTTGTAAGTCTTTAATAAATTTCCTCAATTTTTCATTTGATTGATATTTTCTAATTCTGTGTTATGAAAACTTATGTATCTATGCCGGTAATGAATAGGTTGCATATGCCTTTGGATTTGTTAGTTTCTAAAATTATTGTTACAATCTCTATTTTATCAACACAATCTTATAAAATATGGTTGAAATATCTCCCCATTTCTTGGATTAATAATTTTTTGAGGATGAACCACATTAAATTAAAGGCATAACTATTTTTGAAATAAATATTTACCTTTGATCTCTCACTACTATTAAACATATTCTAAAATATTTGATGGAAATTAAATCCCTACTATCTATCTAATAACTATTAATAATTAATTTAAAATTGTAAAAACCCATCCCAAAATAAACAAATCTATCAATGTAATGAATAATAAGAAACAAATGTTGTTCTTCAGCATGTCTTTAAATAGTTTAAATATTAATTCTGATAACAAAATTAAAACCCCATATAACAGTGCTGCAATAAATTGTAATTATACCATTGATTCATAATATGTGTAGAGTATTGCAGGTGCATCTCTTGTCTTTTATGTTGTTGCATTCTCCATTTATTCACTAAAAACATATAATCAAATTGCCATGTTTTGAATGTGAGGTGTTGAATTGGACATTTTTAATTCAAGATTCACGGATTGTGTACTGCCTCTTTTGACACGTGGAAAGTTTCAATTCTCCAAAGAACACTAAATCTCTGATTGAGCGAAAACATAGGGAAACCAATATTTCTAAAGCTATAGCTCCATTAATGTACTGGGGCAATATATGCCAACCCTTGTATTTTGTAATTACCTAAATCCAAGGGTTGGCATATAATGCCTCAATGCATTAATGGATTTGTATCTCTAGAAATATTGATAACCAAAACATAGTAAAGTGGTATAATTGGAAAAACTTTGCACGTTTATGCCTTTTATGAATATTAGTCTTTATGTTCTAAGAATGATATTGGTCCTCGACCTTGTACCTTTTTAGAAGGCCGACCTTCTACCTTAGGGTCCATTAGTAAGATCATTGATATTTTTACCTTTCAACTTGTTTTACATATATATAAAGTTGTGTGCACATGTGGTTATAACCTTTTTCACATAGGAAGTTTTTGGAAAAAAAAGTTGTTCCCTTACATGTCAAATCCAAAAAAACATTATATAACAACTTTGATTTTAGAGTCTTCTACAACTACATCATAGTTGAGAGTAAGTAGTGATATGAAAAACCATTAAAATTTTGTCTTACGAAGAATTCAAAATCTTATTAATTGATTGGTGCACTTTTTTTCAAATTTAAACTTTGAAATAAGAATTTTATGGAAAAAAATGAAATTCTATATTCTAAGATCTATATTATATTCTTATGCTCAAATACCAGTTTTTTTTTGTTAGTAGTCTTTTGGTTTTCTTGTGAAGTCTATACTACCCAAAGGCATTATTTTGTGAAAATATAGATGCATGGATATCTCATCTCAATATATATCAGCGTATATAGACAATGCGTGGAGACAAAATTGTACACCATAGTAATATTGTTTCAAGTGGAAGTGTACACCAATTTAGAAGCATGAAATAAAACTTTTGGTTATTTTATTTGCATCATTTCACACCTATAAAAGCTTCGAGTGTGATATATTGCTCCCTTAAAAACATTAGATATAACCATTAAAATTTTGGCCTCATGTGCCTCATAAAAGCCTTCAAATATTTTACATCATGTGTATCACACTAAACTACTTTTATATCCAACATGCCTTAAACAATATTGTGTGTATCACATCTAAAATTCTTTTGTGTGAAATGTATCTTATACGATTTTTCATATCACATCCAAAATGTTTTTGTGTGTGATATGTCACATGTTCTTATACTTAGGGAATGTGTGTATCACACCATAACATATCTAGAGTGGAACATGGTTTTTAAACCTCGTGTATAACACCTAAAAATTATTTTGATAACATGCTTGTCACATGAAATAAAAAATTTCGTGACAAGCTTATTGCATAAAACAAACTTTTGTTTGATACGCCATTCAAAAGCTTGGTTTAATGCACATACTTTATAATAGTCACTTAATCAAATTTATAGTTATCTAGTATTGAATATAAGTTAGTTACTCAATTTTGAAGTCCTATCAATATAGGAAGCTTTCATTGTTTCTGTTGATATATATGTGAAGCTTTCATTCTTTCTCTCTCTCTATATAATGATTTTTTTTTATTTTTTTTTATGAAAATCTATTGCCTGGGCTCACAACAAGATTACACATTATACATAGTTCATTCCCATAAACACTAGATAACACTTATAGACTATTCTAGGTCCCCTAGGAACAAAGAGAGACTAGGCCCATTAATAATAATGTGCAAATAAACTATATTTTTTGAAAAAGAAGCCACACTTTTTCACACCTTATAATACATAATTTCTAATCGAAAGAATTAATTATGTATACAATGAGTTGATGAGTAGGCTCATCGGTCTAGATATATACATTTAAGTGTGGGAGAAAGAAACTATGTGGAGAATACCAAGAGGACTTTGACTACATAGAAGAGGTTGGAGTGTTTTGGTGTTGAGGGGTGACCTCATCGATGTTTCCTCTAGCATATTCAAACTCATTTTCTAGCACTGAGAGTGTTGCCACTGATGGATTAAAATATTTAAGGAGGAGGACGCATATGAAAAGATATAATCCAGTCAAATTTGCAAGCTTGGAGCATGCCGTATGCCATCCAACTTGAGCTATAGGTCAAAGTAATTTCTCCCCAACGATGAAGGAATTTATGCCACTTCTAGAGGATGTTGTGGAGGCCAATAGATCCAAAGAAGCAAGAAATAATGCAAAGCACCCCATTGAATCATTTCATCAATCCACATATATGCCACTCTCCCTTTAATTGTGAATGAAATTTTCCCCATAGACATGGAGAAAATATAGATGTTTTTTGTACCTCTATCCCATGCAATCAAGTTTTTTCAACATGGACTAATGAGTAAGCAAAGGATTGAAGGGAACTTCCCTACCTGTGACAAAAAATGAATTTATCCATATGAACCAATGCCACCAAAAACCAAGAATTCATGCTAAGGAACCAATATTATAGGTGAGGTCACACTTCATGATAATTTATTATTCTGATGATCCCATGAGATTTCATCCTCCAACTAAACTAAGGTGATTATCACCCCCATGAAGACAATGTATCTATACTTCCTCTTTGTACATTGTCCCTTTTTATGGAGCAATTCCCTTCTATTCTAATGATGGTGGAGGGGGTGAATGGATAATCCCATGTGCGTGATTAAATTGTAAAAAAATGAATACAACCAATTTCCACCAACAATCGCAAACTCCAGATGCATGTTTCCATCATCCAATTTGTTGTTCAATGACACATTGATTCACAAGGAGAGATCCTTCAAGGAAATAGGTAGCTTATTTGTCCCATTCATTCACACTTGAATTCAAGCTTCTTGAAACATGATATACTTATTCCATGGAGAGGTTTGAGAGATCCATCCTGATTCTTTGAGCTATTGATGTCAACTTGTTGTCCAAAAGAAAAAATCCTCTTTGGAAGTGACTAATTTCTAGTTGAAAGTCACCGAGATAAATTAGAGAGTAAGGTTTAATGCCCATACCAACAAAATTCCTTTCAAGAGAATACAATTTAGCTTGATTATTTGAATCCTATCATATTCCCCATACAAGAGTGTAAAATGATTCCTCCAAGTTGATGGATGACTCAACCTGCACCTACCACTTTGGGTTTCCATTAGAATATTTTTATGTCTTTTATAAATTATCATGAAACTTTTGGATATGAATATGGATATTTTGTTGTCAATTATGATAGTGTAGTTTATTGGATAAATCCAGTCAACATGAATAAATCAATTAAGTTTATCTGTTCTATGGAGTGTGTTAACCAAGAATGACTCTTAAACTAATTATTTGTCAAAATTTTACAAGTCAAAGATGTTGTTGTAACTAATTATGCTGAGTAGACATACATTATATTTTAATTAATAAATAATAATTAACATAAAAAAAAAACCATAAGAAATACCTTGTAGATTAAAAAAAAAATATCATCCTCAACATAATGATGTTTCATATATGAAAAATATATTAAAATGAGTCATTATTTGTACAATTTTACATTTTTCCTTAAGTTGCAAACACCTTGCTCATAACATTTATTGATATAATGATATGATATTTCTTTTCATTTGCGTGGATCAAGACATAACATCCTTAATATTCATATTCTCAAATTTAGGCATCATTTTAATTATCCATTCTTCTTCAAAGTGAATTTCTCAAATAAATCTTCCACCAAAGCATTACTTCATGCGTATCACACCTGATTTTTTGTGTGTAAGACATACTTTTAAACTGTGTGTGCCCAAAAAACACCCCAAAAAACAATTGGTGCCATATGTTTGGAAATTTTGTGTATGGCATCAACTTTTTTTTAGAGAAACATTCTTTTAAAAGCTTATGCATCGAACCCAAATAATCTTTGGTATGCTAATGCTTTTTCTTTGCATGAAAAGGGGTTGAAATTTGATAGAATTTTGAGTGAATTTGGTTAAAATGCCTATTTTCTTCGTAAATATTGCATAGCATGTTTAAATATATTAGTTAATTATGGTTAGATACAACATTAGGAAATCATTTTTGTAGGTATTTGACAAATTTCCTCAATTCTTTATTTTATTGATATTTTATAATTTTATGTTATAAAAATTTGTGTCTCTATGGCTGCGATGAACAACTTACTTGTACCTATAGATTTGTTAATGCTTGGAATTATCGATTACAATGTATATTACTCCATTTTATCAACAAGATATTAAAAAAAAGGAGTGAAAGATCTGCTCATTGTTGGCTTAACATTAATTGAAGATGAACCATCTTAAATGAAAGAAATAGTTGTAAAGTGTAGAGATAAGCCATTTTGTCCTTTCTTGACCTTCCTAAGCTCGTACTACAAAGAATTTTCCATTATTTTCCCCCAATATCTATACTAATTAGGTAAAACATGTAGAAACCTAAAAAAACAAATGTAGGAGCAATAAAATATGAAAGTCCTTATTCCATGAGCATTGGAATAAAATTATTGGGCGAACTAATTTTTTTTTTTTATCTAGAAATAAATCATGAAAGAAATGAATGCAAGAATCTCAAATTGGAGCTACATTCCATCATGTTTATGGTTCCTTTAATATGTATTTCATCCATGGAAAATTTTAGGGGCTAATGTTCGCCCAGTGGGCTAATTTTCCATGATTTCTCCACAAAAAAGATTCGCCAATTTCCAATTTTTATAAAAGATGATTCGCCCAAATTTTAGAATATAAAATTATTTTATCTTAGAAATCACCAATATTATATAGAGACTATATATAAAATCATTATAAATTTGAATAATCTTACAAATATATCAATAAACATTTTATAGTTTGCATATAAGGGATTAGCGAGATTCACCAATGTTTTCAAACTTCAAGAAAATTTTCCATCCTGAAAATTTTCCTTGATTTCATCATTTTCAATACCTTTCAATACATTAGAGCATCCTAGTGTAAGGTGCGTATTCCATCAAAGACCATTTATTTTCATTTACAAAAAAGTTATACATGGTACTTGTATGCGAGTATGTTGAAGTATAACTTAATTTTTTTTGTGAAGAGAATATCTATTATATTCAAAAGTTATACATGGTACTTGTATGCGAGTATGTTGAAGTATAACTTAATTTTTTTTGTGAAGAGAATATCTATTATATTCAAAAACTAATCATTACGTCAAAAAGTGTCATTGATTGGTAAGTCTCTCACTCAGGAAACCTAACCACAACTAGAAAAAAACTCTCTGAAGAAAGGAAAAAGATAGTTGGAAACAAAAATAGACAACACAACCTAGAATGTTATTGGGGACCTTTCTTAGGATACAAAACCAAGAGATATTGATATAAAAAACCACATAAAATAGAGTCATCAGAAAACTATCCAGAGGGGTCAAAATCTAAGGTATAAATTGTTGGGTTGTGTTATATTCTTTCCACGACTAGCCCACGTAATTAACTGGGGGGTTAGAGAGGGGTGTGTGGGGTCAGACAAAGGAAAGGGATTTGATGATGCTTCTTTTGCAGAGGTGAAAACCACCTCAAATGAAGGTGGGGTTGTGTACTTGGATTCTTCAAGTACACATGTAGATCATGAGGCATGGTGGATTGACTCAGGTGCATCCTTTCATTTCACTCCCCATAGAGAGTGGTTTTGCAAGTATGAGAAATATGATGGCGGTGATGTCTTCTTGGGGGATGAAAAGAAGGCTAGAATCATTGGTCATGGAAAAGTCAATTTAAAGATGCAAGGTGGAAGGATTAGAACACTTCCGAGTGTTCTTCATATTCCTGCATTAGCCAGAAATCTGATTTCTGTAAGTAAGCTGGATGATGCAGGTGCAAAAACAGTGTTCAAGAAATATACCTGCAAGATGGTTCAGGGAGCACTGGTATTGATGTGTGGAGTTCAGATTGGAACTCTGTATAAGATACAACATAGCACTATTATTGATGGGTGCAATAGTTATGTGGTTCCTGAAAGTGGAGTAGAAAATCTAGTGGTCTCTCGAGAAAAGACCATGCTATGGCATCAAAGGCTTGGACATATTGGAGAGAAGGGCCTTCAAATACTTCATGATAAGGGTATGGTAGAAGGTATGACTAATATCTCTCTGGATTTTGATTTCTGCGAAAATTGTGTATATGGGAAGTAGAATCGAGTGAGTTTCTCCTCTGGTGGTAAGAAGAAGAAACAGATATTAGAGCTTGTGCATAGTGATGTGTTTGGACATGTGAAGGTTCCATCATTGGGTAAGTCTGTGTACCATGTATCATTTATATAGATGACTTCTCAAGGAATACATTGATATATTTCCTCAAGAATAAGCCTGAAGTCTTTGACAAGTTTAAAGAATTTAAGGCTCTGGTTGAAAACTAGATAGAGAAAACAAGGAATTTGAAGAATTCTGTAAGAAGTGTGCTATATTAGGGCATAATACTACTCCATACACACCTGACAAAAATGGAGTTGTGGAAAGAATGAACAAAACATTGACGGAAATGACAAGAAGCATGCTCAGTGGTGTTGGTTTAGGACAAGAATTCTGGGTAGAGGCGGTGGAGACAGCATGTTACCTGGTCAACACATCGCCTTCATCATCGCTGGAGGATAAGACTCCACAAGAGGTATGGACTGGTAAGAAAACCTCTCTTTCACATCTAATGGTATTTGTATGTGATGCATATGTACATGTTCCAAAGGAGAAAAGAACCAAGTTGGATAGTAAATCTGAAAAGTGCATCTTTATTGGGTATAAAGATGGTTTAAAGCGTTATAAGCTTTGGAACCCAGTAACAAGGAAGGTTGTGTACAGCCGAGATGTGGTGTTCAGAGAGGTGAAATATGTTATTAAACATGAAGTCCAACCAAGGGAACCTAAGAAGATAGAGTTTGATCTTAAGGAGGAAGAATCAAACTCTACAGTAGAAGAGAAATGAGAAGATGAAGAGCCACAAACTCCAGGTGTGACAAGATCAGTTCAAGAATGAAGGTAGCTAGAAAGGTATAGTCCATTTGCTTTCTGTTCAAATTTTTCTTTATCGATTACCGATGATGCTCCCAGACCTGTGAAGGAAGTAGTAGATTCATAGGATGGAAAACTCTAGAAGGAGGCCATGGTTGATGAAATGGCATCTTTATACAAAAATGAGCCTTGGGATCTAGTGGAGTTGCCAGCTGGAAGGAAACCCATTGGTAATAAATGGTGCTCAAGAATAAGACAAATGCAAAATGAAAGGTGGAGAAATACAAAGCTCGGTTGGGAGCCAAAGGTTATTCCCAAGTACCGAGAATTGATTTTGGTGATATTTTTTCTCCTGTTTCCAAGGTAGCTTCTATTAGATTACTATTATCTGTTGTTGTTGCTTTTGATATTGAGGTAGAATAGATGGATGTGAACACAACATTTCTTCATGGGGATCTAGAAGAAGAGATCTACAAGAAGCCACCTGAAGGTTTTGCGGTGAAGGGTAAGAAAGAACTGGTATGCAACTTAAAAAAGTCTTTGTATGGGAAACAATCACCAAGGATGTGGTATAATAAATTTGATACATTTATACGGGGACTTGTGTTCACTAGAAGCAAAGCAAATCATCGTGTGTATTTTGAATTAACTGGTGACCATGTTATTTATGTAGTCTTGTATGTGGATGATATATTGCTGGTTGGAAATGACAAAGAAATTATCTAGGATTTGAAGACCCAATTGTCCTCCAAATTCGACATGAAAGATCTTGGTGCTGCAAACTATATTTTGGGCATGGAAATTAAAAGAGATCGGACAAAGAGGAAGCTCTAGTTAAACCAAAGGACGTATGTCGAGAAAATACTACAGAGGTTTAATATGCAAGATAATAAACCAGTGAAGGTTCCTATTCTTGTTGGTGTAAAGTTATCTGCTGAATAGTGTCCCAAGATAGAAGAAGAGGAAGAGGACATGTCCCATGTTCCATATGCAAGTGCAGCCAGTAGCCTAATGTATGTTGTGGTCTGTACTAGACCATACATTGCACATGTAGTGGGAGTATTGAGAAGGTTGATATCAAAATGAGGAAAGGAGCATTCGAAAGCAATGACGTGGGTTTTCAAGTATTTGTGTGGTACTAGTGATTATGGTTTGTGCTACCAAGGAAGACCAGTATTGGACATAGTTTTGGATATTCATGTCTTTGTTGATGCAAACTGGGCTGGAGATTTGGATCAAAGAATATCTACAAGTGGGTATGTGTTTAACCTATTTGGAGGTGCAGTCAGTTGGATGAGTAAGAAACAATCTGTAGTGGCATTATCAACTATAGAAGTAGAATACATGGCAGCCACTCATGCAAGAAAGGAAGCAGTTTGGTTACAGAGATTGTGCTCAAGTATGGGGTTAGTGCAGGGAGTTATAAGGATAGACTATGATAGCCAAAGTGAAATTTTGTTGGCAAATAACCTTGCTTACCATTCAAAGACAAAGCACATTGATGTTTAGTATCACTTTGTAAGGGATATGATAGAGGACAAAAAGGTGTTGTTGGAAAGGGTGGACACTTTGAAGAATACTACAGATGCATTGACAAAATCTGTGAGCTCTGAGAAGTTCTCTTGGTGTAGAGAAACAATGGGAATTACAAGGTTGAATATATTACTAAGCTCTCCTGTGGCCCCCGATGGAAAGAAAACAACAAGTGGGAGAATGTTGGGTTGTGTTATATTCATTCCACGACTAGCCACCCTAGTTAACTGGGGGGTTATAGGGGGGCAGAGCCCCCCTTTGTCGTGCCAATTGTATAGTGGGGGGGTCACAGGGGGTTTGTGGGGGGCAAGTATCCACCTCTACGAGGTCTGGGGCAGCGCCGCAGGGAATTTGTTTTTTGGACCCTATATTAGGTGGGCGAACCTACCTATGGTTTTGTGTATGGTTTTCACACATGGTTTTGGGCACGATGGCTTTTGGTCCATGGTATTGGATGCTTTGAAATGTATAAATACGTATTGTAACGTCGAAAGGAACATAATGAAAAATCAAGCTAGTAGTCTCGGTTTTGGGATCCAAGGGAAATCTCTGTGTATATGTGTTTATGTGTTATGCTCTTGCTATTGTTTATTTTCTTTGTTTTAGAATTTGTATGCAGGTAATTTCTGTACGGGGTTAAAACCTACAAAATGTTGTTTTTGTTATATGTGTGTGTCTAAACATACACATCATCATTAATTAGGTTTATTTTAGGTGGCTGGGAGGAATTATTGTTATCATCTCACCTAGGTTCATTTCTCGCATGTGACGTGTTGAGCTCATAACAAGTATATTACTCTCATATATTTGAATATTGTTGTTGACTAACCTTGTTCCCCAAAAATTATAGGGTTTACCCTAGATATCATCCACAAATTTAAAGGAAGTACTTGAAAGATTTCTCTAAGCTATCACCTAGGAAACAATATTAAAAACTAATAAAAATTAAAGTAATTTTTCATCTTATGGATGTTACAAATGTTGGGTAGTATAATTGGAAAAACTTTGCACATCTATGTCATTTATGAATATTAGTTTTTTATGTAATAATAATGATCTTGGTCCTTGGCCTTCTACCATTTTAGAAGATCCATTATTAAGATCATTGATATATATATAGACATGACTTTTTCTATAAAAAAATATTTTGGAAGAACTAGAAACCTTTGAGAGAATAATTTCATGCCCTTACATGCTAATATTAATATCTAAGTTGAAAATTTGATATAACAAATTAAATTTAGACTCGTGTAACCTTTTAGTTCTACAAGATAGTGGAGAATGAGTAGTAGTATGAAAAATCATTAAAAAATTGTCCCATCAAATGGAATATTTCGTGGAAGAATTCAAAATCTTGTGAGTTTATAATTTTTTGCCTTTAGATTTTATGTTTAACCTTTTAGATAAGAATTTCATGGAAATTTTGAGATTCTACAATCTAAGATTTACATTATTGCTCTTATGCTCAAGTACTAGTTTTATGTTATTAATATTCTTGTTTTCTTAGGAATTCTATATTACCCAAAGATATATTTGTGAAAGTATGGATGCATGGATATCTCATCTCAATAGAGATTGGTGTAGATAGAAAATTCATGGAGAGGATAGTGTATACAATAGGAATATCATTTCAACATGTAGTGTGCAACAATATAATATTACATGAAATAAAACTTTTAGTGCAATCCATTAAACTTTATGTGCATCATTTCACACCTCCAAAAACTTCTAGTGTGATACATTTCTCCCTTTAAAACATTGGACATAACCATTAAGAATTTTGTCTCATGTGCCTTATAAAAACAATTAAAATATTCTACCACATGCATGTCATACCTAAACTACTTTTGTATGCAACATGACTTAAACAAACTCATGTGTATTACACTTAAAATTATTTTGGGTGCAATGTATCTTCAACAATTTTGTATATCACATCTAAAACATTTCTATTTGTGTGATCCATAAACGGTCATGGATATTTAGTTGGACAGTTGTTGCAACAGATATGATAAAATTATATTTAAAATTTGAAATTCTACATTATTACAATTTTATTTCATTTTAGATTTATGGATATGTAGATTATTGTTAATAGTGTATGTGTGTGAATTAAAATTATGCAAAAAATAGAGAACAATGAAATAAAATATCACAAACACATTTGACACAAGATGTGACTAGGGAAACCCTTTCAGGAGAAAAACCCAGTTAGAAGTTTAGGTTGATATGCTCTCTTCCTTTGAAGAGAAAATGGCTATGAGTACAAAGATGTATGGCTTGTGGCTAGTGGGTTATTATAGTGCAAAAATCTTCTCTCTGTGCTTTATCCCATATCCCTCTCAACTATTTTTTCTCATCTAAGGAACAAATGCACTCGAAAGAATCGAACTCTTTTTCCTCCAAGTGGTATGATTATAACACAACTGGATAGCCTACTAGTGGTTACGTTTGACTACCTCAACTCTTAACTAGAGTTACAATATATACTCTTCTAGAGTTAAGTTCAACATAATCATGTGGCTAGCCACGTTTTCATGAATAATGGGGGTTGATGTGGAATCGTCTTGAATTATGGTGGTGATAACAAGATTGTCAACTTTTGAATGACATAACTTTACATATGGACTCTAATTGACATGATTCTTGTGTTGTTGGACTGGTCTCTGTGTGTAGAATATGAAAAAAAGGTGCATCACTAAAGCAAAAAAAATTTAACCCCAAAAAAATTCATTTGATGCTTCCAGTAAAAATGGCCTTGTGAGTTGATTCCTCCACTTTTTCCACTCTAAAAACATCGATATGGATGAAAAACAATATAATGATCCAATATCGATCATACCTCCCCATTTTGGGAAGATATTGGTCTCCAAAATTATTTACTAAATGAGCTAAGGAAAATTTTCCTCCACCTTCTCTTAGGTTTACCATTTAGCATTGCCTAGAAGTTTTCCATTCAACCCAATCTGCCAAAAATCATGTTGCCCATGTCTTGTAGTTCTGGACCTCTTCTACGAAACTATATCTTCTCTAAACGTTACCTTAGCTATGGTGCGAAATTCTCCACAAAAGGTATGACTTGTTCCTCCTCCTGATCTAGCATGGAAGGCTCATAGAGTTTCATAGTCTCTGCATTCATAACTAAGTAAACACATATGCATGGTGGCAAACTAAGTTGATGGGAATTATCACGCACATTTTTCGGTATATTGAAGGGACCATACCACAAAGCCTTGATTTTATTACCAATAACCTATAGCCTCTCCTTGTTTATTTATAGCCATACTCTATCTCCCACCTTGAATGATTTCTCTGGTTTGTGTAAATATTTCTCTTGTTACCTTAGCAATGTTCTTGTCCCTGTATATGGATCTTCTTGACATTTTCTACAAAATTTTCAGCCCTCAAGGCATCCCCTGTAAGATCCTATCTCACTCCTTACTTCCCGTATGCAATATCCAAAGGCGAAGGAGGAAAATATCCAAAACAAGTTTCAAATGTGGACTTACCAATAGATGTGTGAACTATTATGTTGTAAGATTGTTGTATATATACCATATTTCTTCTCAGATTTTTAGACGCTTCTGATTACATCCCATTAGTAGTTGCGCCAAAGTATTTTTGACAACTTTTGTCTTTCCATCTATCTGTGGATGGAATGTTGTAGGCCTCTTCAAATTTGTGTCCATATTTTCCCACAAAGAAGTCCAAAATGCACTGAGAAATATCGTGTCCCTGTCTGAAACAATTCTTCGTGGTATCCCAAAGTTGACTTAGGCCTGTCCAAAGAAAAATTTTACTACTTCCTGCCCACTTATGGTCTTTTCATAGGGCACCAAAAAACACATCTTATTGAACCTATCAAATAACACAAATAGGTAGTCTTCTTGCTTGTTGGTAAACTTGCCACAAAGTATATGGAAATTCTTTCTCAAGGACAAGTGGGTATAGGTAAGGGATGATATAGACCCTACTTCATGTTGTTAGGCTTATACATGTTCCTATGCTCATCCAACTTGTCAACTTTGCTAACTTCCTCTTTCCAAACCCGTATCTTATTGCTTTTTGGAAACACTCTTCGATTCCATCCTTCCTGAATCTCCCTTAACGGAAGAAAAGAAGCTCGAGGAATGGGATGCCAAAACCTAGTTACTCCTGGTTCCGAACCCCCTATTATATATAATAGTAGCATGCTGGTAAGATAAATCATGCATCCTCTTATGAACTTAGCTACCTGCTCTTGCATATTGGGCCAATACACATACCTATGCAAGTTGGCCACTATCTTTCGTACACTAAAGTGCCCAACAACCTTAGAGGTGTGAGCCGCTCTAATCAACTACAATGACTCTCCTTTTCCATTAGATAGTGCTTCCATTTCTCCACAGTCTGAACTAGGGCATAGAGCTCCTTATTTTAGGTAG
This sequence comes from Pinus taeda, assembly GCA_000404065.3. Lineage (NCBI taxonomy): Eukaryota > Viridiplantae > Streptophyta > Pinopsida > Pinales > Pinaceae > Pinus > Pinus taeda. The sequence goes on along the minus strand of APFE030494663.1, from coordinate 319,945 downwards.
GGTGGTTAAGAAACCCCCATAAAATACTTCAGAATGGTAGCATACAATCCTTCCTCCCTACATCAAGACTAATCCCATAACATACCCACTTATATATGTCTTCACTTCAAAGGGATGTTATAAGTTTTGCATGCAAGAACTGGTGCTTGACTGATCTTCTTCTTTATCTCCTCAAAGGTCCTTTGTTGAGCCTTTCCCCATTGGAAACTCTTGCCACTTGCTGTTATGATTTGGAGTGGCATTGTTACCACTAAAAATCAGGCTATGAATTTCCTCAGGTAATTTTCCACCCTAGTTAAAATCCTAACCTCAAAAACATTAGTAAGCATAGATCATTTCATGATGGCCTCCATGTTGGAATAATCTATCGTTATCTCTCCTCCACCTATCACATACCCCAAATACACCAAATTTTGATGTGCAAACTCACACTTATTGATATTTGCTAATAGATAGTGCTTCTTTAATCTCTGCAGCACTTGTGTCAAATGTGAAATGTGCTCCTCCCAGGTAGCACTATATACCAGTGTATCATCCAAATATACAATAATAAATGAATCTATAAAATGAATTAGTACATCCTTGATTAATATTATAAACATAGTTGGTGGATTGCATAGGCCAAATGACATGACTAACCACTCATACAAATAGTTCTTGGTTTTGAAGGCAGTCTTCTAGGTATATTATTCTCTAACTCAAACCTAGTGATATTCATAATTTAAGTCCACATTTGCGAAGTATTTTTCTTACTATAATTGATTTAGTAGATCACCTATCTTGGGAAAGGGGTACCTTTTCTTGAGCATGATACTTTTTATGCTCCTGTAATCTATACACATCCATAAAGTTCCATCCTTCTTTGGTAAAACGATGATGGGTGACCCACATGGTGATGTAATTGGTTGAATGACACCCTGTTTTAGTAGTTGCTACACTTGTTCCTTCACCTCACTTGTTTCTATAACAGGCTGTCTGTACAACCCAATGTTTGGCATTGGAGAGACCAACAATATCTAGATCTTGTGCTCCACTTCCCTCTTAGGTGGTAGCCATTTAGGCTACCAGAAAACATCCATGTATGCCTGTAACAAATCTTCTAATTTTTTTTATTTTTTTTATGTTTCTTAGTACACCCCTCTAGGGATGCCTTACATATTATTCACTCTTCTACAGACTTATTTTCTCTTAAAATAAATAAAACATACTTCTTGTTGGAACTGATCAATTTCTTGGCTTAGTTGGCACTTACCAATGAAATTTTTGACTTTCCTTTGCGTGCGTTGATGGTCAACACTTTTCCATCCTTGAAGAGCCTATATTGGTTGAATATCCACGTGAATATTGCATCTCACGCGTACATGTAGGGACTCCCAAACATGACTCCACATACATCAAGGGGAACCACATCTAGATCTACTTCATCAATAACATTACCACTAATGGAAAATCTAATTTTTCACATTTTTGTTACCTTCAACTCTACATCCTTATTTACCCATCCCAATGAATATGGGATTAGATTATGATAAACTTCAAACCCCAACTTCTTGACCAACTCTGTTGCAATGAGATTTTCCTGTGAACCTGAGTTAAACAAAGCACCAATATTTGTCTTGTTGCCTATATCTTTATATGAAAGATATTTTTTATTTCTTTCTCTTCTTGTTGATGAAGGCCACTCATATTCACTCCCTTTTGCATTGGTGTATAAATGATATTCTCATCCATGTCCAAGTTGCATTCAACATGGAAGCTAGAATCAATGGCCATGAGATTCTTCTTCTTATTGTATTTCATTTTGTTCTTTAGGTTAAGATATGGATGCAACTTCTAACACTTCTCCTTTGTATGGTTGTCAATGTTGTAGCCATTGGAGTGGTTACTAGGATATTTGCACTAATGTGTGGTTTCTATCATATGTTTATCTTTTCCCCCCTTTATTCCTCTTCTTTACTTCATTAGAAGTGTCATGTTTATCCCTCTACTTCGATCGACTTTATTTTCCTTTATTTAGGCTTATGTTCTCCATATAATGTTCTTGTACGCAAGCCTCGTCCACCAATATGGGCTTGAACATCATTACTTTCTTCCATGGATGGCTATGTAGACCCCCCAAATACTTGAGTACATATGGTTTCTTTGGGGAGATACCCAACATTATGTCCATGTTTCTTAACTTTGTCTTGTACCTCTAGACACTTTTCCCCTAATTGTTTCCGAAAGTAGTGCCACTACATCCACCAATCCTCCACATACCCAATAGCGTAAAATTGTGAATTTATAAGGGTTTTGAATTGCACTCACTTAGACACTAGAGTTTCTCCCTCAATCTCAAGGTACCCATGTGGATTTCTCACCAAGTTAAGGCATCCTCTAATTTCACCCTTGCAAATGAAATCTTCTGTTATTGCTCTATATGACGAACATAGAAAAACACTTCTAGTTGCTGCAACCAATGATTTAGCTTCAGAGAATTGATCCTGCCTTGGTACAACTTGATATATACCTTCACTCCCATTTTGAACAGGGATTCTGAATGATTCATGGCACTTGAACTGTGTTGATCTTTTTTGGATTGTTTGTTTGACTAGTTCTCCATTTCTTCTTGATCTCCTTATCTCTCCTCTAATTTTTCCTTTGCATTAGAACCCCATCTTCTCTGAACATACCAAGCTTATTTCCGAGGGCCTTTATGAGGATACTTACATTATGATTTATATCTGTTGCTTGTTGTTCCAATTGTGAAAACCTATCCTTTGCAAGATCACAAGGGTTATTCATAGATTCATTGGCCATTATTATTGTTTTATGACTTTTGGCCTAGTTGATCTAGATCCCCTGCAAATATCCATAATCTACCAAAAGAAACAAACTCTCATACCAATATGATCCATAAACTAATGTGGATATTTTGTTGGACAGTTCACCACAACGTATTTGAAAAAATTATGTTTAAAATCTAAATTTCTACACTGACAATTTTATTTCATTTTATATTTTTGGAATTGTAGATTATTGTTAATAGTGTACGCATGTGAATTAAAATTATCCATAAAATAGATAAAAAAGAAATAAAATATCACAAACACATTTGATACAAGATATTACCTGATAAACCCTTTCGGAAGAAAAAACCAGTTGGAAGGTGAGGTTGCTATTCTCTCTTTCTTTAAATAGAAAATGGTTGTGAGTACAAAGAAGCATGACACATGTTTCATGGGCTAATACATCACACAAATAATCTTTGTGTGCTCTATCTCCTATCTCTTTCGACTATTTTTTCTCATCTATGGAAAAATGCACTCGAAAGAATGGAACCCTATTCCCTCCTATTGGTCCAGTTATAACACAACCAAATAACCTACTAATGTCTAGGTTTGACAACCTAAACTCTTAACAAGAGTTATAGTGTGGACAGTTATAGAGTATTCTTCATCATAAGTACATGGCTACATCCATTTTCATGAATAACGGGGGTTGACGTGGCATCCTCTCGAATTATGGTGGTGATAATGGGAATTTCAACTTTTGAGTGCCATAACTATCACATACAGACTCTAATTGATGTTATTCTTGCACCGTTGGAAAGGTATATGTGTGTGGAATAGGGAGAAAAGGTTGTTACACAGAATTTATACCTATGAATAAGTATATCTTCCCTAAGTGGGTAGTAACAATTAGAACAAATCAAGTAAGGATGTTTAACCTTTTCCTACAATAAACAGATAAGATAAAGGAACCTACTTGTGATCCTTGGCTTCCTTTGATCTACTTTGAGTTGCTACTATCGCTCCTGTTTAAACTGAATTCGTTCAACTAGTACTTGCCAACATAAACAGAATACAAAAACAATCAAAGCATATGATCTGTTTATTGTAAATAAATGGAATTGGCAAAATTTGAACATGAATTCATCATAGATATAGACAAAAGTATTGAAAAAGGAACAAACAATTTTATTGATTGATAGAAGGAGAAGTTACACCCAATGTGGCTCGATCTCGTGTCACTCATCCAACTTAGCCCAAACCCTCAACACACCAATAACAACATCAATCTAGCAGCATAACATTACTTGACAATGATTTTAAGTCTCTAAACCAACAATATTTCTCTATAATATCCAAGATCGTTTGGCTCTATGATGGGAGGCCAATTTATAGATGAATGCAAGTGGTTTTTTCATTAATATGGCATTGAATGGTTTTCCATAATTGGATGATTAGTTTCCATGTTCGAAGGGATGAGAGGATAGAGGATTAGACGATCTAAAGCTATCCTAAGTCAAGCTCATCTTGATAGGATAGGAGATGGGTTTTTTCTAGAATGCTCTAGAAATGAGGAATATACTTATGATCCAATGAAAATTTCGAGGATTCTTTCCCAGCACAGGCTTGAGTGGGCTTAGGTTCTTTGCAATGCTAACTTGAATGGGGCTACTTGCTTTGTAGAGCACTTACCCCTGACCAGGGGTGCACTGGTGACCCAAAGAAACACTTCAGCACGGTTTGAAGTCAAGAAACCCTTATGGATGAAAGCAGTTAATGAAGTGGCATGCCTAGGGCATGTAGCAACTGAATTAGAGCTTGATAGACCCTGTTTACACTGACTTGATCATCAGGAGTGATGTGACCAAATAGACCTGTAACAACTACCCCCTAAAGCATTAAGTAAAAAATTATAATGTTGAGTGATAGGATTTATGATGTTATGAGGAGGATCTGGAGTGGATGGTGACCTGCATCAATTACAATACATAATATCATGATATCTTTGAATTTTTCATGAATTTCTAAGGGAAGGCATACCCATACTCATCATATAAACTTTTCATTACATGTACATAAATCAGATAGTTGTCTACAGATATAGACCCATTATAAGATGACCATCTGCGTAAAGCCATCATACAAATGATTTAGTACTCTCCTGAAATCGCAACCCAAATGGATCAAACTAGATTTAGCGTCATCTGTCTCATCCAATTGTTTGCTCAAGTACGAGTCTAACCATGTGAAAATGTGACCTGAAGTCGAACATGGGAAGGCACCGTCTGATTACCAACCAATGATGTAAGTTGTTAATAGATGCGAGAGAAATTACCAATAATGATAATGAATATCAAGGTACTACAATACATTTTTCCTGGTGTGAATAGACTTTTTGATGTCGAACACCATAAAAAGTCTTTCGGTTGAAGGCTTGTGATGTCAACCTATCGCCAGAAGAGAAAAAATTGCAATTGATGTATGCAAGCCTCAAGGTACTGGAAGGGTGTTTCTAAGTCAACTTCCTAGATAATGTGCTAGTGTCGACAAGAAGCGATTCATCACAGGAGGGCCTTGATGTATCCCCCATCAATGACATGAAACGAGTGTAATGATTTTGAAGATAGAATGTGACTCATGACACAATGTTCAAGAATGGAAATCATGAAAATGAAGGTTTATGAGTATTGCAAAGGATGAAGTTTACTGAGTGACTTCTCTTGAACATGTCGGTGACACTGAATGAATTGGCAACATTGACCCAAAACCAAAGTGATGGATGATGTGATAGACCATAGGTGTGATAACCATCAAGTAGATAACCCAATCCAAATAGTCACAGAGATGAGGTGAAAGTGTCATGTTCAAGAGCGACTTGCTACCATAAAGTGATTTATCCCTTTTCCAATTTTCCACAGTCATTGCTGACGAGTACCTTTTTATTTTTTAACAAGCTTGAGGAGGATAACATATGCTTGATGTACAGTTCTACCTTTCGGGTGAATCCATCACTATGTAATGTTTTAACGAGTCTAGCAAAGGTGAAACTTGTTCTTGTCATGATGGACAAGTTTGTCGCTATTTGATGTTTTAATGAGTTTAACGACAATGATAACTCGGTCTTTTTCATGTTTAGAGAGTTTGAAAAGGGACAAAAAAGAAAGCTCCACAAGTTCTTTTTTGTAAATTTGTCTCTTAAGTCTGAAAAAGCGTAAAATATTACAAGAGAAAACCTATTGACCATGTTTGATCAACGTATTCCTTTTTCATAAGTAATCTATCTCAGTTTGGAAAAGGGTTAAACTTATACTGAGTATATGTCGTTTCCAATTCATTTACGAGATGAAAAGGAGAAGCGCCTGACAATCTTTTCATATTTTGAGAGTCTAAAATATCTGAAAGAGGACTCGAGGGGGGTTCCTTTTTTGATGTTTATTAGAGCTCAAGAAAAAGATAAAAGTATGCTTTGTGGTCAAAAGTATATTTTACGATCATGCACGTCAAATTCACTATGTCAGCTGTAAACTTGCTCAAAGAACCACCAAAAGGATTAAACATACTTGTTTCATTGGTAAAAATAGGTAGAAACTATAGTTTATTCATTTAATGAACATGAAATAACCATAAAACAAGAATTTACGAAATAATTTTACCATTTGACATTTACGATTTAGTTTTGTACTTTGAACTAGTTTTTTACCTCAAACTTCGGCAACTGATTAAGGGAGATTATGTGGATCGTTCTTCGTGTCGTCAGGACTAGGTAGGAGATCTACCTCTTCTCTTTCATTTAAGGTCATTCCTTTTCAATTTTAGGCCAAATTTTTAGGGTTTTGGGGTCCCTATGGTAAATATATCATGCCCTAGGATCAACGCACCCTTATGCATCGAAAACTATGTTGTAGAGTAGTCAAACAAAAGGGAAACTGATTTGCATCGCACTGTCTACATACTAGGGGTGCATTGGGCACATTTTAGAATTTTGATTCATCATTCTTACCCAAAATATATTCTGTTTTTTGCATGAAATGGATCCTAACTAAGCCTATGGTGTGATTTCAGACTTTGATCGGATCAGAATGGCTATCACATGGCGTGAAAGAGAACATGAAGAACAAGATATGCTTGCCCTAAATGATCTTGGTACTGTTGAGGCCCTCAAAGATTGTGGGTTACTCAAATATTTCAGGTTATCCGAGATGAGGCAATAGTTAGAACTATTGCAGTTCTTGGTTCCTTCATGGGATCTAGCAGAACAAGTTTTTCACATAGGGGACAAAGTGCTCCCTATATTGATCGATGATATTTACTTTCTTACAGGATTTTCAAGATGTGGTGCCCCCATTTCTCTTTCAGGTTTTGCCTGTGGGGGTGAATCGGCGAGGGACTACATTCGATAATTGTGTCAGCCAGGTACATTGCCTAACAAAGATGGAAAGATAAACATCAATGATATTCATGATTTTTCCTTGCGAACAATCCTCCTTACTATCACAAATTTGGCAAGTAGCGTGACACTTCATGTTGCAAATAGATCATACATTCAGTATCCACTCGAGTGTCTCGAGCCAACTATGTTCAACTAGTGTGAGGCAATACTCTCTTTGATGAAAGAGCAGTTGACTAAAGTAAAAAGTGGTAAGATGAAAAATTTCAGCTATGGATCGATCTTGATTGCTTTTACTTTGAAAATAATTCCATTGATGCAACCTCAACATGTGACATTGAGTTTAGTTGGTCCTAGAGATCCACGGATGCAGAGATGGGTAGAGTTGATGGCTAGACATGCTGGTGAGTCATCAATCTCATTTTCTACCCCATTCTTCAGTTGGCTCCATCGAAAACATTTTGTCATAGAGGAGCATCCATATGCAAGGATGGATGTTCGTGGAGATCCAGATTTGAGATTACCAGTGGGTGCTCAATGGGGTGCTATAGGTAAATTGTTTTGACCATGCATTTTTTATTTTTTGAGTTTTTACATGTTTTTGTGTTTTTTGATGTTTCCAAGACTAAACTAAAAATGTTCTCATGTATACAGGTGTTGGCATTGTTCGACCAATGGGTCATCAACAAGAGGCAGGTGAACTAATGAGGAGAAATGTCGGAAGAGAAGTTCTCTAGGATTTAGATTTGATTGAGACACTGGTGGAGTTGCAACATCATATAGAAGGGTTAACCCTCGGTATATCGAATGTTCGGATCGAGGAGTTATTGATGATAATACAGTGCCATACTATTGGTGTACCTAGCCATTGGCTGAGGCTATTGCACATGATAGCTCAGGCAGTGACCTATTATCATGAGCATCATTAGATCTACTTAGGATGATTCACTGTATGCATTTTGGTAAGGACTAGTCCTATACTATATATATGTATTTGTTTTATCAAAATAAAATACAACTAGAAGAGAAAAACATTGGGAATTCAAATTTATTAAGCACTATCTAACACATCCCTGAAATTCATTTCACTGAACATATCATAAAATTTACATATATTTAATTGAAGCCATAAAGAAATCATACAAAATAATATTGTAACACCTAGGTACCGTTCACTAGAAGACGAGATTCCACTTGATTTTTCGTTACTTGTCTTCCTCTATTGTCGATCATCTCCAAGTGTGAATGACGATGTACTTGATCAGAATGCAATGAACCACTAGCTAACATCCCAGCCTACAATTTGGGTACTCTTCTTCCCCACAGACCCCCGAGCCACAATGCGGTTGTACAATGAAGGAATGTAATAGCTGGTAGAGGAGAGCACTCCTTGGCTCAAGAGTCACCTCTCTAAAGTCCTCCATCTCACCAAACTCACTATAGTTCGTAGTCACTACTCTGACATAGTCTCATCCATCCAACAATAGGGTCCCAAAAGCCCCTTCTCCCATGGCTTGCCCCTTCTTTTATAGGATCCCTCATAGGTGACACTTGGCATGTCATGCATAATTAATTATTTTTGATAATTCAATAGTTTGATTATTCACCCACCCATGTGTCACTCTCTCATCAAGGGTCTCCAAAATTATTTACTTAAATTTTAATTTAAAACTAATATTTTCCTCACCTCAACAAGATTCTTATTTCTTCTACTAGTTTCCTGTTAATCCCCCTTTTTACTCCTTCATTTGTGTTCATTACTAAAGTCAATTGATAAGTCAAGATTTGATCCCCTATCTACTCCCTAATTTAACTCAAGTTATCTCTTAGATGGATATTCTTTTGTTTGTTGTTGCCACATGGATGTTTTCTAAATTTCTCTAAAATTTAATTTATTAATCCTATTTTAATTCAACATCCTCTTCTCTTAATTAGGTTTGACTATTTTAAGATTAAGGTTAGGGTGGAGTTTTTAAGGTAAAATATTTTATTTCTTCCTATGATTCCCTTAACCCAATATTTATTCCTGATTTAATTGCCTCAGTTCTACTCATCATTTACCATTTGATGTGAATTTACAGGGTTTTCATATCTTGATTATATTTAATAATTTATTTATTTTTATTGATTCCCAGGGTGCCAAGTTTTGATCGTGCTCTTCAAGAACTTCCCTTGAAGTTCCAAGGGTGCCATGCCTAATAGTTTATTTGTGATGCCAAGGGTGCCAAGTTGGTCAGGCCCTTCAAGAAATTCCCTTGAAGTTTCAAGGGTGCCACGCCACTTGCCCTTCAATCATTCAGTGGTTATGAGGGGAAAATATAGTTGCAACAGTAGAGACCACTATCATCTCTTATGTTGCTAGCTATAGTGAGACTAATGGTGTTGGGGATCAAGGAATCCGCCTTGATGTGCACGCCTCGGTAAAATCCTCATGAGTGACCCAAATTTGGGACTTACCCTCATGACATCGTGATCTCCAAGGCGAAGGTGTTTCAACCTTTCCAACTCAAGTCACAGTAGGAGTGCTAGTGGGTGAGATCAGGGACACTATTCCACCCCTCCCATGCAGTTCCATCCAATTTGTACAACCCCATCACCCATATGAGAGTCATTCAGCCAAGCAACTAATCTGTGCCTGCAACCACTAACATCTCATCAGAATATAGAAAAACATATATAGTAGGTTTCAAAATTGACTTTGAATTTCAAAAATAAAATAATATAAATTTTTATCAAACCAGTTGTTGTCAACTCATCATATGCTAGTGCCTCTGGTGGTTTTCTTACATACCCAATAATCATCAGTAACAAGGTTTCTTAGTGTTATTCATTGTCATAATAGCCTCATTAACATCACCTAGTCATTCGCATCATTGTTCATTATGAACTACAATTAATGCAAGTAGATAATAAAGGGGACACCTCCATCATGGCTATCATCATCAAAAAATCAATGAAAACATACATATCCATCAAGCTATCAACATCGTAACATCAATATAAATATACCTATCCATCAAAGTTATCATCATCATGATTTTAATAAAGAGCATACATATCCTTTACTGCCATCATCATCATAAATTCAATAGATACCAAACTTAACAATTTATGCTCCAGTCATCATAATATCAATAGAGAACATGCCTAACCATTAATGTTACAATCATCATAATACCAATAGATAACATACATAACCATTAATGCTATCTTCATCATAATATCAATGGAGAACATACATAAACATCATAACCATTAATATCTCAATCACTAATAATAGAGTCATGTGCCTGGATCCTCAACCTGAGGTCCTCAAAGAATAATGTGTGGGCCTTAGGGCTAAATAAATGTTAGTGTCATATCATTGTCAGTCAACTAGAGCGTAGCACTACAATTTTGAGGTTTTGAGGTCAAATGACCAACATGTCTTGGACACAATTTTTTGTAAAAACTTTAAACATTTATCTATTTTTCTTTCAACATTTTTGTATGTTTATGTGTAATTGTATTCAATTGTCGATGTGAATTGAAAATTTACTCTTTAGATATTTCATAATTTTTTTTTTTAACACATAATTCACTAAAGAATCAATCAATGTGTTAAATTTTCTGGAAATGTGTTGATATTGAATGTAATAAAAATGTCTTTCCAAGAGACAAACTCTAAGGAATATACAATGAATATTTGGATTTTAGATGGTATAAACATTTGTAAGTTGTAGTACAACAATTTGTGAGTCTAACCTAATGATGATTTAGCGAATGCCAAGTGAAATGGCAACAGAGAGGAGTTTGATTAATGCGTTATACTCAGCGATATTGTTCGTAGAACGACCAATAGCAATTCCTTTAAAACTCACTAACTCGACACTTGGAGCGAATATGGCCCATGCTGCAGAGGATAGGTTCTGTGTACAATGACTAGCACCATCAGCATGACCAACAAATGGTTCCAAATATTTTGACATCTGCAACATATGCAAAGCGATTACTAACCACATAAAAACTCTAAAAGTCACACTATGACACACACACACAATCAAGGCATATATACAATGTTTTTACTACACAGAATCAAGCATAGTAACATTTAAGATACATCCCATTTCGGGGCTTCAACAATGGAATTCCATCATAATAAACTAACTCGTAAGAGCCTTTTGCCAAAAAACGCTTGACAATGTAGGGGCCTATCCATAATGGTTCAAATTTTCCTGTTCCTCATTTATCGACTTCTTGATCAAAAAGCAAGACCAGGTCTCCTTCTAAGAATATGCGAGGCTTGACATTGCGGTCATATTATGCCTTAATTTGTTTCTTATGTGCTTTGTTGGCCAGTGCGGCTTCACGACGTGTTTCATCTAGATGGATGAGTTCTAGCAAACATGCTTCCTCATCAGACGTGTTAGGTAAAAAGTCAAATGCGAGTTTTAGTGATGAAATATCACATTGTATTGGCAAGATTGCCTCAAGACCATACACCAATTGGAAAGGTGTGAATCCAGTTGCGTTTCTTACCGAGGTTCGGTAAGCCCTCAAAGCTGAGTATGGGATCAAATGCCAGTTTCATTTATGAAATCCTATCATTCGTTGAAGCATTCGGTTAAGGACTTTGTTGATGGCTTCAACTTGTCCATTAGCCTATGGATAATAAGGAGTAGAACTATCATGTGAGAGTCCTAACTTGGCAGTTAATTCAGTCATCATGTGATTGCGAAAATGCAAACCATGATCTATAATTATAGCTTGTGGTACAACAAACTGTGCAACCACATGGTTGAAGAAAAAAAGTGCAGTCGTCTCACCACTGTTGTTTAATGTAGGCATCACCTTGAACCATTTCGTAAAATAGTCAACGACTATAATAATATACCCATGCCCCCCGGCCGAGTGAGGGTTACATGTCATGAAATAAATGCCCCATTTTTTAAATGGTCCACCATGACGATAGGATGCAGTGGTGCCGGTGGTAATAGTGTCTTATGGTCAAAAAATATGGCATGAATGACAACTTCTGATAGCAGTTATGCAATCATTAAATATGGTAGGCCAGAAGTAACCAGCATGAAGAATTTTATGTGTGGTAGCATAACTGGATAAATGTCCACCATAAGCACCAGAATAGCAATCATTTAGAAATTTCTCGGCTTCCTCATGTGTGAGGAACCTATGAAAAATCGTATCGATACCACGACAGTAAAGGGTGTTGCCAATGATCAGATAATATTTGGCTTGATATCGAATTTCGTCAATGTTGTGAGTCGGAGGTATCATACCGGAAAGTTTGGGTTTGGAGATAGATCAGTATATCTCCATACCAAGGGTTATATGACGAGATCAAAAACAGAGACTCATTCGAAATTGATGGTTCCATTGTTGAGTCAATGGCGGTAAAGGGAAGGTCACAAAGAAGCTCGACAAAAACTAGAGATTTCTTTGACCTAGATTTGATGAATTCCAAATCAAATTCCTACAAAATGATGATCCATTTTGAATATTTCCCCCCCAACAATTGACATGACAAGATGCATGTCATAAGGTTGCAATCCGAAATGAGAGTGGTCTTTCGGAGCAGGAGATAATGGCAAAATCTCTATACAGCTTGAATGGAAGCCAAAGCTAGCTTCTCAACGTAAGAATACTTAACTTCTATATCATTGAGATTACGAATCAAATAATAGATTAGATGTTTAATCCCATCTTCTTCTTGGACTAAAACCATAGCAATGGTTGTATCTGCAATGACGAGATACAGGAAATAGTCATTCTAATAATTAGACGAATACATTAATGACGCTCGGATCAGGGTATCTTTGAGCATCAAAGGAAGCTTGTGCAACTTGGTCCCAATGGAAGGGAATTCCCTTTTTCAAAAGATGAGTGAATCCTTTAGCCATTTCAACATAGTTGGGAATGAACCTCCTTAGAAAGTAAGCCTTCCCTTAGAGTCTCTATAACTGAAGTAAATTGGAAGGTGGATGTAGGTCAAGAATTGCCTTAAACTTCAAGGGGTCGAGTTGAATTCCTTCTTTGGACACTACAAAACCAAGAAAATGACCAGACCCAACACTAAACATGCATTTATTTGGATTGACTAAAATTTTGTAGTGTCGGATCCATAAAAATATGGCTCTCAAATGTTGCAGGTGATCATCCTCTTTCCATGAAGGAGCAGGTAAGTCATCTGGATAGGGTTGAATGATGTGCTTGATGTCATGGAAGGAATAATTCATTGCCCTCTGAAATGTTTCCCTAGCATTCTTTAAACCAAAAGGGAGTTTCCTATATGTGAATGTGCCCCAGGGACAAATAAAGGTAGTTTTAGATTGGTCTTATGGGCGGACCTTAATCGGATTATAGCAAGAAAAGCCATCCATAAATGAAAATATTTCACATCCAGCACAGTCATTAATTATCTCTTTGATAAAGGCAATGGGATAGTTGTCTTTTGGAAAAGCATGATTAACATCCCTATAATCAACACACACTGGTATTGTTCCTTGTTTCTTCATGACGGGAACAATATTGGCAACCCAATCAGTAAGAGGAACGGTATATATGAAACTAGCAGGTAAAAGTTTTTCTTCTTCTACTTTTATGGCAGTAGTCGTCTTCAGATGAACAGAACGGACGCATTGTCATACCGGCTTGACATCACGATACATTTTAATCTTGTGTTCAACTATACTAGAATTAATACTTGGCATTTCCTCATAAGACCAAGAAAATATATCATGGAATTCACAAGAAAGAGCATGATAAGTTTCAAGTTCCAATAGAGAACAAGATTTGCCAACATGGATGTTTTCTACAATTCTAGGTTTGGTCGAAATATTGATAGCAATGGTTTCTTCGATATTCGATAAGTTTCATTCGGAATCAATCGTGTCTATAAATACAGAATTCGAAAGGAAATCAACGATTGAAGGGCGATTTAGTTCATTTGGAATATCTTCTATGTGATCTAGAAGATGGGATCTATGATGATAATCTGCCCATGGTTCTTCTTCTATCATCATTGATTGGATGATTCCTTCATTAGTAGAAAATTTACATGAAAAAGGATCAGAGGAAGTACCATATTCTAACGAACGATCAACCCATACAATCGATGATGATGGATTTGGATTTGTTGCCCAAGCCAAAAATACTGATTGCTATGCAAGCTCAATTGGGCTTAGTGACATGGTTTAATTATGCATATCAACTTTAGAATTATTGGAAATCTTCCATGAGTTAGATGAAGTGGAATATATCATGTTATAGGTCTCAATTTTTGCAACTTCTACCATTTTTTATGGTGACAGTAGTGAAAATGTGCCCATTAGAGAATAATATTTTAAGAGACCTACTCCAATGTTCTAAAGAGATAGTGGAGGTCGGTGAACTAATGGAAGGCTTCTAGTTGCCTATGAACTAGAGGCAAAGAAGGTGAGTTGATCTATTACTGTGAGTCTGCCTTTATGAGGGAAAATGATCATATGAAAGTATGTCAAAACCACAACGACGATAGCATAAACCCACAGTCTTCCTAGTAAAATATTGTATTCAAGGGGTCCATCAATGACCTCAATTTCGACAGTTACAGTTTCCCCCCTACTTCTATCTGCATGTTACTTAAAATTACACAAGGTGTATAAGTGCAACTGTCAAAAGCTTTTAACGTCGTAGGTGATCGTGACAAAGGTGGTGAGCCAAGTGTTTTCCAGCAATTCATTAACATGATACAAGTAGATTCACCTTCGTCAATAATGGTTCATTGAATGAGGTGATTCAAAGAATTTACTTGGATCAAGAATGCTAACTGTGTTGGTAATTGTAGCGTATAACCCGCATGGTTAAAAACTATAACATTGGAATCCGTTGGATCAATTCCACCAATTGCTAACAATAAAGCATGCTTTTGGGAGGGACAATTTTGAAGCACCTCAAGCGTCGACATAGCAGAAGATGACTAAGCCAAATCTTCTACTATGTTATAATTTTGTGTTGCTCGAGCTCGAGGGTTTAATGTAGATGTATGAACAACTCCCTTAGAAGGTTTTATTGTTAACTCTGGTACAATGGGTGGTAGAATGGATTCAGATGAAGTCGAAGTCAAAGTATTAGGTTGATCTATAGGCTGGTTATTCGAAAATGATGGTGGATTACTATAACATTTACTTCGTGTAGTCACCAAAACATTAGTCTTAGGCTTAGTGGCAGATAGCATAAGCACTTGTGAAGTGGAAGCATGATCTGTAGCAACCAAATGAGTCCCCGGGTTTGGAAAAGGGCCTATCAACACAACGGATGTACAAGAAGTCTTAAGAAGTTTTGAGACTTCAAAGAGGTGAGGATAGTCTCGCGTAAAGTGCTCCTCATTACAAATTAAACATGGGTAATAAGGTTTCCTAGCATGAGAAGAGGAATCAGATGATTTCTCTTGGGGGGAAGAACTTTGCTTCTTTTTGGTTTTCCCCTCTTTCTTGCTTCTAGGTTGCTTCTCATTTTTACCTTTGTCAGATGACATGACATTTATTTCACAAGCAAGTGTATTATCAAGTGTATTAGACGTTTGATTTGAAATAGCAAGTGTTTGACTCGATGGTCTACTTGTTGTTTGAGTGCTTGAAGATTCTATCACATCGTCACGAGCATGAGAGTCCTTACTGGATGGAGGTGGTGGAACAGTAAAAGATGGTCTAGGTGCATTTGAAATCTTATCATAGAGCATGCCAAAATCGGTGTAAATTAGGTCTAAGTATTGGGCACGAGCAATTAGTTCCTCTTTAGTAACAACTCCTCCTTTAGCCACATCCTTGGTGATATATGGCAATAAGGATTTAATAAACCACTTGGCTAAAAGCTGATCAAGAACAAAAGTTTTTACCATTCGACGACGATGACACCACTCATGAATATGATAAAAAATGTGAGTAGCCATGGTCTATTTAAAGTTGGTCAATAATTCTGTTCTAGTTTCATATCTGACGGGTAACTAGAAATGGGTTAAATATGTAGTGGCTAAGGCTATGAAGTTGTCAAATGAAGCTCGTGGTAATTCAATATACCGCTTTGTAGCCGAACCAGTGAGCGTTCACTAGAAAATATGTAGTCTTACTGAATCTTCATTTATGGAGTTGGATGAACACCATAAATGAAAAGTCATAATGTGATTGGATGGATCTTCTCCAGGGTTTCCATTGAACTTAGGAATATTAGAAGGCAATTTGTGTGGAATCACTGGCCACCAAGGTGCATAAAGAATGGGATCATTGGTAAGCCGATTTAAATCCAGTAATTCAAGTTTTGCGACAAAAGGCAACTGTCGGTTTAGGTCGAGTTGAGCGTAACCAGGGTAATATGGAATTTCCCGGGCAATAGTACTTTGCATACCAGCATAAGGAATTTGTTGTTGGTAACCTTGATAGGGGTAGGTTTGTTGAGCATATCTAGTATAAGGTTGTTGTTGGGAACCAAGATAAATTTGTTGTTGACCAAACCTAGCATAGGCTTGTTGACTAGATCCTTGGTAAGCTTGTTGTTGACCAAACCCGGCATAGGATTGTTGACCAAATCTAGGATAAGTTTGGTACTATTGGAATTTTTGTTGTTGGTATTTTGGTTTCCATGGTTGTTGATACAATGGTTATTTCCCACCAGTATATGTTTGACCAGGTTGTGGATAAATTGGACCAATATAAGTTTGAGTCATCCTAGTTAACTGACTTAAGGTTGTTGTATTCTAGACACAAATGGTTGTTGTAAAATGGCATGTGAAGACTGATCCCTATAGACCTAAAACTTTAGGGTAAGAGGTTGAAGGATCAACTTGCAAAGATTGAGACACAATTAACTGATCTTGCGATTGTGGTAAAGTTGTAATGACAGATGTAGTAGGTATGGATGAAATAGGTTGTATTGGTTATGATGGATACACAAGTCTTGGTTGAATAGACATTGTATGCTGCCATTGAAAATCAATGATTCCAGAATAAGTTGGATCTAAAGATGACAGTATACTACCATATGGTCACCCTCCAAAGTATGGACAATAGGCAAATTGGGCATATTGTTCTCCATATGGAGGTAATCTAGTGTTAAGTGGATACATTGGATAGTAACCAGATGGACCAGCTTGATATTGACCTAGTGAATCAAACTGTTCAATACCCATAAGTGAAGAACTGAGTAAAATTCTTGTGGACGACATGGGTGAAGACCATGGACTAGAAGAAACACTGGAGTGAGTTCCAGAAAATGATTGGTAACCCAGTGGGATGGATAGACCACCATACATATGTGACCCAGGTGATGTGGTAAACATCGAAGAAGTAGCGATAGTAGATGTTGGCGCAGTTATAACATATGATACAGTCTGGGATGTTGTTTCAGCCATAGTCAAATTACCCAATAAATGTCCTAATGAATCTATGGGATTTTGAATGTAAACAAGATCAAGAGGAGCAATATAATTTAACTGAGGAAAATAAGGATAAAGATAAATCCTGGGTCCAAAACGATTTGGAGTTTTAGGTGAAGTTTCTTCTTCAAATTCCTCTTCAATAGCAATCAAACCAGGTGGAAGGATTTCACTGTCAGGTCCGTAATAAATTTCTAGTGTTTGACTCCACCATAAATGAGAAGTCTCAATAGTTACAGATTTCTAAGGATAAACCGGTCGATTGTCTTCCGGTACGGGAACAACTTCTGGTTGTTCAACATCGAGATCCAAATGTTCTGTTAAAAGAACAACGGGTTCAGGATGAACTTCTTGAACAACTTATGGTTCAAAAGTAACTTCTTGTTGAACTATGATAGGTTCGGGATCAAATTCTGGTTGAACAAATTCAATTTCAAAAGTAATTTCTTGTTGAAAAACTTTGGGTTGAGGATCAACTTCTTTTTGGACAAATTTAGTTACTATTTCACTAAGTTCATTTTTAGGGTTCCTAGGTAATTGTAAAGGTTCCACTTTAGTAGCAGATAAACCAGTAATAGTAGGAGTAACTGGAATCACATTATGTACTAGTATAGGTGCCTCTGGTAAATTAGATGAAGAACTAGAAGTTTGTGATGTACTAGACCTAGTTAAATGAGACCACTTTCGCCAACTAGGTGTAGCTTTAGGCAGTAAAGGCGGCTTGCTCGCTGTCCTACGCAAACGACAAGGTAAAGGTTGATTTTCTTCCATGATTGCTGATTGATTTTATTATAAAAAAATAAACAAAAAGAGGGTAATCTAGGTAAAAGAATTACCAAGTAACTGTGAACTGCAATAGACCACCTCGGAGGAGCCAAGGACTTAACATATGTGTAGGTAATCTCCCCAGATGCTATTTTTGGTGTGTCATAGTATACAAGGTGGCCGACTTGGTTACCTATGGATGGATAGAAACCTAATGTAGTCCTCCCAAATATACCTGAATGTACGTGGAGGCCCAATCCATCTTAGCATTGTCTAAGGTGAAACCACATAGTGAGAGCATTCCCTTATACTTTTCATACTATAACACCGCTTGATATACCCGAAAGTACATGGACGAACTTACGATATACTTACGTACTTGGAAAGAGGTATCACACTCGGAATGTATTGCAGACCGTTAGCGATAGCTTCTATGTTTAACATGTCGAAACACGTCTCTAGCCTAGACCTCTAAATGTTATGCGTTAAGTTACAATGCTTCATTAGGTTAATTGAGATAAATTTTAGTTGGTCTTGTTTAAAAGTTTTCCTTTTAGGCTCACAATGTGATGTTTCTAAAACTCATAGAATGCAACTAAGATGAGAAACATTCTTTTCATTTGATTTAAGCAATGAAAACCATAACTAAAAGGGACAGAGCAATCAGAATCTCTAAACAAAGAGCATAGAGCACATCTAATGCAACTTTCCCTATACCATTCCTATAAGCACACACAAACTTCTAAATTCATTATGCATGTTTTTCTTTTCATTCCTTTAATGTTTAGATAAACATAAAGAAACTAAATGCACAAAATATCAATCAATGCTTTTCACAAGAAACGAAGACTTTACAATAGTTTCTTTTTCAAAGAAATGAAGACTTTACGATAATTCTTTTTCAGAAAAGTAAAGACTAATCAATGTAAGCTAAATTTGGGATTCATTCGGTAATGATAAAGAAAAAATAAATAAACATTGAACAAAGAAAGCCAAAGTGGGCATGGATAAGAAATGCTAATTTGGACTTCAGAGACAGAGAAACATTGACCATTCAACAAACAAGATGTGAAACAGTTTGGAAAAAATCAAGAAAAAAGATGGGTTTTTGGCTTGATAGGGAGCAACCCAACCCTAACTGGGAGACAGTGTGTTGCACTGCATTGTATCTAAGCTAAGGCTACTCTACAAAACATTGTGTCAAGAACAACAATGTGTTGATTCCAGAGAGCACTATCAACACACAAATAAGCATACATTTTGACCAAACAAGCTTCAAAATGACTAAATATAGGTAAATGAGCTCAAGCAAAGTCTATTGGTGCCACTAAGACAAGGGATAACTACCAGGAACAATGGTCGTTCCCCAGTATGGTCCCCAATTTGTTATACAAAATTTATACCTACGGATAAGAATATCTTCCCTAAGTGGGTAGTTACACTTAGAACAACTGAAGTAAAGATGTTTAACCTTTTCCTACAATAAACAGATAAGATAAAAGAAACTACTTGTGATCCTTCACTTCCTTTGATCTCCTTTGAGTTGCTCCCGTCGCTCCTGTTCAAGATGAATTTGCTCAATTGGTACTTGCCAACATAAACAGAAGACGTCAACAATCAAAGCATATGATCTATCTATTGTAAACAAATGGAATCAACAACATTTGAACATACATTCATGATAGATATAGAGAAAAGTATTGGAAAAGGAACACACATCTTTATTGATTGATAGAAGGAGAAGTTACACCAAATGTGGTTCGATCTCGTGTCACTCATCCAACTTAGTCCAAACCCTCATCACACCAATAGCAACATCAATATGGCAGCATAACATTACTTGACAATGATTTCAAGTCTCTAAACCAACAATATTTCTCTATACTATCCAAGCTCTTTTGGTTCTATGATGGGAGGCCAATTTATAGATGAATGCAAGTGGTTTTGTCATTAATATGGCCCTGAATGATTTTCCATAATTGGATGATTAGTTTCCATGTTCAAAGGGATGAGAGGATAGAGGATTAGATGATCCAAGGCTATCATAGGTTGAGCTCATCTTGATAGGATAGGAGCTGGTTTCCTTCTAGAATGCTCTAGAAATGAGGAATATACTTAGGATCCAATGATCATTTTGAGGATTTGTGCCTACAGTAGGCTTAAGTGGGCTTAGGTTCTCTGCAATGTAGCCTTGAATGGGGCTACCTACTCTGCAGAGCACTTACCCTTGACCAAGGGTGCATTGGTGACCCAAGGAAGCACTTCAGCAGGGTTTGATGTCATGAAACTCTTATGGATGAAAACACTTAATGAAGTGGCATGTCTAGGGCATGTAGCAACTGAATTAGGGTTTGATAGACCATGTTTACACTGATTTGATCATTGGGAGTGATGTGCCCAAATAGACCTGCAACAAAGGTGCAATGTGAAAGTGACACATTTTTACCCAAAAAAAAAGGCATTTGATGCCTAAAAGTGCTCCTAGAAGGTTTCAGACCTTATGTTTCCAAACAGGGTCCCATCATAAAATGGTTCTATGAGTTGTTTCCTCCACTTTTCCACTTTGAAAGAATTAACATGGATGAAAATAAATTTAATATCCAATTTGGATCACTGTGATATGCCACGTGTTCTTAAACTTTGGGAATTTGTTTATTGCACCACAAAATATCTAGAGTGTAACTAATTTTTAAACCTTGTGTATAGCACCGAAAAATTCTTTTGATGACATGCTTATCATAAGAAATAATTTTTTTGTGAAAACACGTATTGCATGAAACAAAATTTTATGTGATGTGTCATTCAAAATCTTGGTTTAATGCACTTACTTTGTAATGGCCAATCAATCAAATTTATATTTTCTCTAGTATTGAACATAACTTAGTTACTCAGTGTTTAGTCCTATCAATATATGAATCCTTCATCGTTTTCATTGAAATAATTTTTTTTAAAACCATAATAGACAAAAATTTTATTTATGAAAATCTATTTACTAGGCTCGCAACAAGAGTACATATTATGCATAGTTCATTCCTAAAATCACTAACTAACGTTTTAAGACTATTCCAAGCATCTAGGAACAAAAAGAGTCCAAGCACCTAGTAACAATGTGCAAAGAAAAATAAAACTTTTGAAGAAGCAAAACCCCAAATTTTACACACCTTATAGTACATAATTGTTAATATAAAGAATTGACTATGTGGATAATTAATTGGTTAGCGATCTTATTATCATGGACATATATAGTTAGATTCTAGAGAAAGAAATTATGTGGAGCATATCAGAAAGACATTGAAAACATATAACAAGTTGGAGAAATTTAGTGATGAGTGACCTCATCAATGTTTACTCAAATTTAGTCGAGCTCACCTTCTAACTACTAAAATTGTTTTTGGTGATGGATAAAAATTTCTAGGAAGGACACCAAATATGCATACATATGAACCATTCAAATTTGCAAGCATCGAAGTTTGTCATGTATGTCATCCATATTGATCTCTAGTCAAAAGGATTTATTCCCAATGATGAAGGACTCTAAGACACTTCTAGAGGATGTTGTGACAAAAAGTATATCTGAAGAAGTAGGCATGAATGCAAAGTACCCTAGTCAAGAATTTCATCAATCCATAGATATCTTACTCTCCCTTTAATTGTGAACAAAATTTCCCCCAAAAACATGGTAGAGAAAATATTCATGAGTTTTAGATCTCTCTGCCCAGGAATGGATATTTTTCCACATGGCCTAATGATTAAACAAATGATTGAAGTCAAACCCCTACATGTGAGAGAAAAAAAAACTTCATGCATATGACCCAATGACACCAACAACCAAGAATTCATGTCATGGAACCAACAGAATAGGTGAGGCAGCACTTCATGATAATTTATTATTTTGATCATCCTATGAGATGCCATCCTCCACTAAACAAAGGTAATTACCATCCCCACCAATATGGTGTACATGTACTTTCTCTTTGTACATGTTTTCATTGTTATGGGGTGCTTCACCTCGATGCCAATGATGGTGGAAGGGATTATTGGATAGCCCCCTGTGCATGAGTTGATTATAAACACATGAACACAATCAAATTCCAAAAAAAAAACAAAAACTACAAACATGTGTTTCCATCATGGAAATCTTTGTTTAATGACACATTGATGACAAGGAAGGAGACTTCAGGGAGAGAGGCAACTCGCTTGGCCAATTCATCCACGCTTGAATTCAAGCCTCTGGGCACATGATAGACACATAATTTGGAGAGGGTTGAGAGACTCATCTTGATTCTTTGAGCTCGTGATGCCAATTTTTTTTCCAAAGGCAAAGCTCCTCGCTAGAAGTGACTAATTTCTAGTTGAAAATCACCTAGGACAATTAGAGAGGTAACGTTTAATTCCCAAACCAATCAAATTTCTTGCAAGAGGGCATAAAAATTCAACATGTTTCTTTGACTCAAATCACAGGCCATGAAAAAGAGTTTACAATGATTCATTTTGAGCGATAGATCTAACCCTCCCTTCAACAAACACTATGGGTTTCCATTAGAAGATTTTTATACAAGTAAATTGGATATGAATATAAAACTTTCAAATTTGATATGGAGCTTATGTGATCAATTATGTTATTATAGTAGCTAAATCCAGTAAGAACAAAATAAAGCAATCGCTTTTCTTGTACTATGGAGTGCATTAGCCAAGAATGACTCTTAAAACTTGTTACTTTGTCAAAGTTTTATAAGTCAAAGATGTTGATGTACATAATTATGATTACTACAAATACATTGTATTTTAGTTAATAGATAATAATTGATAGAAAAAATCATAAGAAATGCTTTTTAGATTAAAAAAATATTGTTTGATCATCCCCAATACATTGATGTTGAACATATGAGAAATGTATTAAAATGAGTCATTTCTATTTAACTTTACCTTCCTCACACCTTTTTTCATAACTTGCAAACACTTTTCTCATAACATTTATTGATATAATGAGAAGATATTTCTTGTCAGTTGCATGGGTCAACACATGTCATCCTTAATCCTCACAATCTCAAAGTTTTGGCATCACCTTCATTATCACTTTCTCTTCAAAATGATTTTCTCAAATAAAGCTTCCACCAAAACTATCTTATGTGTATCACACCTTATTTTTTGTGTGTGAGATATGCTTTTAAAATTTTTGTATCACACCCAAAAATGCTTTTGGACCTTGGTGTCACATGTTTGGAAATGGTGTGTATGGCATCAAAAAGGAGTTTGAGAGTGACATGCTAAATTTGAGACCTTATGTAATGCACCCAAACAAAATTTGGTGCAACACTATGTGTTAATGCTTTTCTCTGCATGCAAAGGGATTGAATGTTATAGAATTTTAAGTTCCTTTTTGTCTAAATGACTATTTTTCTCATAAACATTGTATAGGATTTTTAAATATATTAGTTAATTTTGGTTAAATTCCACATTAGGGAAGAATTTTTGTAAGTCTTTAATAAATTTCCTCAATTTTTCATTTGATTGATATTTTCTAATTCTGTGTTATGAAAACTTATGTATCTATGCCGGTAATGAATAGGTTGCATATGCCTTTGGATTTGTTAGTTTCTAAAATTATTGTTACAATCTCTATTTTATCAACACAATCTTATAAAATATGGTTGAAATATCTCCCCATTTCTTGGATTAATAATTTTTTGAGGATGAACCACATTAAATTAAAGGCATAACTATTTTTGAAATAAATATTTACCTTTGATCTCTCACTACTATTAAACATATTCTAAAATATTTGATGGAAATTAAATCCCTACTATCTATCTAATAACTATTAATAATTAATTTAAAATTGTAAAAACCCATCCCAAAATAAACAAATCTATCAATGTAATGAATAATAAGAAACAAATGTTGTTCTTTAACGTGTCTTTAAATAGTTTAAATATTAATTCTGATAACAAAATTAAAACCCCATATAACAGTGCTGCAATAAATTGTAATTATACCATTGATTCATAATATGTGTAGAGTATTGCAGGTGCATCTCTTGTCTTTTATGTTGTTGCATTCTCCATTTATTCACTAAAAACATATAATCAAATTGCCATGTTTTGAATGTGAGGTGTTGAATTGGACATTTTTAATTCAAGATTCACGGATTGTGTACTGCCTCTTTTGACACGTGGAAAGTTTCAATTCTCCAAAGAACACTAAATCTCTGATTGAGCGAAAACATAGGGAAACCAATATTTCTAAAGCTATAGCTCCATTAATGTACTGGGGCAATATATGCCAACCCTTGTATTTTGTAATTACCTAAATCCAAGGGTTGGCATATAATGCCTCAATGCATTAATGGATTTGTATCTCTAGAAATATTGATAACCAAAACATAGTAAAGTGGTATAATTGGAAAAACTTTGCACGTTTATGCCTTTTATGAATATTAGTCTTTATGTTCTAAGAATGATATTGGTCCTCGACCTTGTACCTTTTTAGAAGGCCGACCTTCTACCTTAGGGTCCATTAGTAAGATCATTGATATTTTTACCTTTCAACTTGTTTTACATATATATAAAGTTGTGTGCACATGTGGTTATAACCTTTTTCACATAGGAAGTTTTTGGAAAAAAAAGTTGTTCCCTTACATGTCAAATCCAAAAAAACATTATATAACAACTTTGATTTTAGAGTCTTCTACAACTACATCATAGTTGAGAGTAAGTAGTGATATGAAAAACCATTAAAATTTTGTCTTACGAAGAATTCAAAATCTTATTAATTGATTGGTGCACTTTTTTTCAAATTTAAACTTTGAAATAAGAATTTTATGGAAAAAAATGAAATTCTATATTCTAAGATCTATATTATATTCTTATGCTCAAATACCAGTTTTTTTTTGTTAGTAGTCTTTTGGTTTTCTTGTGAAGTCTATACTACCCAAAGGCATTATTTTGTGAAAATATAGATGCATGGATATCTCATCTCAATATATATCAGCGTATATAGACAATGCGTGGAGACAAAATTGTACACCATAGTAATATTGTTTCAAGTGGAAGTGTACACCAATTTAGAAGCATGAAATAAAACTTTTGGTTATTTTATTTGCATCATTTCACACCTATAAAAGCTTCGAGTGTGA
Organism: Pinus taeda; assembly: GCA_000404065.3. Classification (NCBI taxonomy): domain Eukaryota; kingdom Viridiplantae; phylum Streptophyta; class Pinopsida; order Pinales; family Pinaceae; genus Pinus; species Pinus taeda. Next base: position 294,482 of record APFE030494663.1, on the reverse strand, counting down.
TATATTGCTCCCTTAAAAACATTAGATATAACCATTAAAATTTTGGCCTCATGTGCCTCATAAAAGCCTTCAAATATTTTACATCATGTGTATCACACTAAACTACTTTTATATGCAACATGCCTTAAACAATATTGTGTGTATGACATCTAAAATTCTTTTGTGTGAAATGTATCTTATACGATTTTTCATATCACATCCAAAATGTTTTTGTGTGTGATATGTCACATGTTCTTATACTTAGGGAATGTGTGTATCACACCATAACATATCTAGAGTGGAACATGGTTTTTAAACTTCGTGTATAACACCTAAAAATTATTTTTATAACATGCTTGTCACATGAAATAAAAAATTTCGTGACAAGCTTATTGCATAAAACAAACTTTTGTTTGATACGCCATTCAAAACCTTGGTTTAATGCACATACTTTATAATAGTCACTTAATCAAATTTATAGTTATCTAGTATTGAATATAAGTTAGTTACTCAATTTTGAAGTCCTATCAATATAGGAAGCTTTCATTGTTTCTGTTGATATATATGTGAAGCTTTCATTCTTTCTCTCTCTCTATATAATGATTTTTTTATTATTTTTTTTTATGAAAATCTATTGCCTGGGCTCACAACAAGATTACACATTATACATAGTTCATTCCCATAAACACTAGATAACACTTATAGACTATTCTAGGTCCCCTAGGAACAAAGAGAGACTAGGCCCATTAATAATAATGTGCAAATAAACTATATTTTTTGAAAAAGAAGCCACACTTTTTCACACCTTATAATACATAATTTCTAATCGAAAGAATTAATTATGTATACAATGAGTTGATCAGTAGGCTCATCGGTCTAGATATATACATTTAAGTGTGGGAGAAAGAAACTATGTGGAGAATACCAAGAGGACTTTGACTACATAGAAGAGGTTGGAGTGTTTTGGTGTTGAGGGGTGACCTCATTGATGTTTCCTCTAGCATATTCAAACTCATTTTCTAGCACTGAGAGTGTTGTCACTGATGGATTAAAATATTTAAGGAGGAGGACGCATATGAAAAGATATAATCCAGTCAAATTTGCAAGCTTGGAGCATGCCGTATGCCATCCAACTTGAGCTATAGGTCAAAGTAATTTCTCCCCAACGATGAAGGAATTTATGCCACTTCTGGAGGATGTTGTGGAGGCCAATAGATCCAAAGAAGCAAGAAATAATGCAAAGCACCCCATTGAATCATTTCATCAATCCACATATATGCCACTCTCCCTTTAATTGTGAATGAAATTTTCCCCATAGACATGGAGAAAATATAGATGTTTTTTGTACCTCTATCCCATGCAATCAAGTTTTTTCAACATGGACTAATGAGTAAGCAAAGGATTGAAGGGAACTTCCCTACCTATGACAAAAAATGAATTTATCCATATGAACCAATGCCACCAAAAACCAAGAATTCATGCTAAGGAACCAATAGTATAGGTGAGGTCACACTTCATGATAATTTATTATTCTGATGATCCCATGAGATTTCATCCTCCAACTAAACTAAGGTGATTATCACCCCCATGAAGACAATGTATCTATACTTCCTCTTTGTACATTGTCCCTTTTTATGGAGCAATTCCCTTCTATTCTAATGATGGTGGAGGGGGTGAATGGATAATCCCATGTGCGTGATTAAATTGTAAAAAAATGAATACAACCAATTTCCACCAACAATCGCAAACTCCAGATGCATGTTTCCATCATCCAATTTGTTGTTCAATGACACATTGATTCACAAGGAGAGATCCTTCAAGGAAATAGGTAGCTTATTTGTCCCATTCATTCACACTTGAATTCAAGCTTCTTGAAACATGATATACTTATTCCATGGAGAGGTTTGAGAGATCCATCCTGATTCTTTGAGCTATTGATGTCAACTTGTTGTCCAAAAGAAAAAATCCTCTTTGGAAGTGACTAATTTCTAGTTGAAAGTCACCGAGATAAATTAGAGAGTAAGGTTTAATGCCCATACCAACAAAATTCCTTTCAAGAGAATACAATTTAGCTTGATTATTTGAATCCTATCATATTCCCCATACAAGAGTGTAAAATGATTCCTCCAAGTTGATGGATGACTCAACCTGCACCTACCACTTTGGGTTTCCATTAGAATATTTTTATGTCTTTTATAAATTATCATGAAACTTTTGGATATGAATATGGATATTTTGTTGTCAATTATGATAGTGTAGTTTATTGGATAAATCCAGTCAACATGAATAAATCAATTAAGTTTATCTGTTCTATGGAGTGTGTTAACCAAGAATGACTCTTAAACTAATTATTTGTCAAAATTTTACAAGTCAAAGATGTTGTTGTAACTAATTATGCTGAGTAGACATACATTATATTTTAATTAATAAATAATAATTAACATAAAAAAAAAACCATAAGAAATACCTTGTAGATTAAAAAAAAAATATCATCCTCAACATAATGATGTTTCATATATGAAAAATATATTAAAATGAGTCATTATTTGTACAATTTTACATTTTTCCTTAAGTTGCAAACACCTTGCTCATAACATTTATTGATATAATGATATGATATTTCTTTTCATTTGCGTGGATCAAGACATAACATCCTTAATATTCATATTCTCAAATTTAGGCATCATTTTAATTATCCATTCTTCTTCAAAGTGAATTTCTCAAATAAATCTTCCACCAAAGCATTACTTCATGCGTATCACACCTGATTTTTTGTGTGTAAGACATACTTTTAAACTGTGTGTGCCCAAAAAACACCCCAAAAAACAATTGGTGCCATATGTTTGGAAATTTTGTGTATGGCATCAACTTTTTTTTAGAGAAACATTCTTTTAAAAGCTTATGCATCGAACCCAAATAATCTTTGGTATGCTAATGCTTTTTCTTTGCATGAAAAGGGGTTGAAATTTGATAGAATTTTGAGTGAATTTGGTTAAAATGCCTATTTTCTTCGTAAATATTGCATAGCATGTTTAAATATATTAGTTAATTATGGTTAGATACAACATTAGGAAATCATTTTTGTAGGTATTTGACAAATTTCCTCAATTCTTTATTTTATTGATATTTTATAATTTTATGTTATAAAAATTTGTGTCTCTATGGCTGCGATGAACAACTTACTTGTACCTATAGATTTGTTAATGCTTGGAATTATCGATTACAATGTATATTACTCCATTTTATCAACAAGATATTAAAAAAAAGGAGTGAAAGATCTGCTCATTGTTGGCTTAACATTAATTGAAGATGAACCATCTTAAATTAAAGAAATAGTTGTAAAGTGTAGAGATAAGCCATTTTGTCCTTTCTTGACCTTCCTAAGCTCGTACTACAAAGAATTTTCCATTATTTTCCCCCAATATCTATACTAATTAGGTAAAACATGTAGAAACCTAAAAAAACAAATGTAGGAGCAATAAAATATGAAAGTCCTTATTCCATGAGCATTGGAATAAAATTATTGGGCGAACTAATTTTTTTTTTTTATCTAGAAATAAATCATGAAAGAAATGAATGCAAGAATCTCAAATTGGAGCTACATTCCATCATGTTTATGGTTCCTTTAATATGTATTTCATCCATGGAAAATTTTAGGGGCTAATGTTCGCCCAGTGGGCTAATTTTCCATGATTTCTCCACAAAAAAGATTCGCCAATTTCCAATTTTTATAAAAGATGATTCGCCCAAATTTTAGAATATAAAATTATTTTATCTTAGAAATCACCAATATTATATAGAGACTATATATAAAATCATTATAAATTTGAATAATCTTACAAATATATCAATAAACATTTTATAGTTTGCATATAAGGGATTAGCGAGATTCACCAATGTTTTCAAACTTCAAGAAAATTTTCCATCCTGAAAATTTTCCTTGATTTCATCATTTTCAATACCTTTCAATACATTAGAGCATCCTAGTGTAAGGTGCGTATTCCATCAAAGACCATTTATTTTCATTTACAAAAAAGTTATACATGGTACTTGTATGCGAGTATGTTGAAGTATAACTTAATTTTTTTTGTGAAGAGAATATCTATTATATTCAAAA
>APFE030494663.1:258656-289371 GCA_000404065.3 Pinus taeda | reverse complement strand
GTGATATGAAAAACCATTAAAATTTTGTCTTACGAAGAATTCAAAATCTTATTAATTGATTGGTGCACTTTTTTTCAAATTTAAACTTTGAAATAAGAATTTTATGGAAAAAAATGAAATTCTATATTCTAAGATCTATATTATATTCTTATGCTCAAATACCAGTTTTTTTTTGTTAGTAGTCTTTTGGTTTTCTTGTGAAGTCTATACTACCCAAAGGCATTATTTTGTGAAAATATAGATGCATGGATATCTCATCTCAATATATATCAGCGTATATAGACAATGCGTGGAGACAAAATTGTACACCATAGTAATATTGTTTCAAGTGGAAGTGTACACCAATTTAGAAGCATGAAATAAAACTTTTGGTTATTTTATTTGCATCATTTCACACCTATAAAAGCTTCGAGTGTGATATATTGCTCCCTTAAAAACATTAGATATAACCATTAAAATTTTGGCCTCATGTGCCTCATAAAAGCCTTCAAATATTTTACATCATGTGTATCACACTAAACTACTTTTATATCCAACATGCCTTAAACAATATTGTGTGTATCACATCTAAAATTCTTTTGTGTGAAATGTATCTTATACGATTTTTCATATCACATCCAAAATGTTTTTGTGTGTGATATGTCACATGTTCTTATACTTAGGGAATGTGTGTATCACACCATAACATATCTAGAGTGGAACATGGTTTTTAAACTTCGTGTATAACACCTAAAAATTATTTTTATAACATGCTTGTCACATGAAATAAAAAATTTCGTGACAAGCTTATTGCATAAAACAAACTTTTGTTTGATACGCCATTCAAAACCTTGGTTTAATGCACATACTTTATAATAGTCACTTAATCAAATTTATAGTTATCTAGTATTGAATATAAGTTAGTTACTCAATTTTGAAGTCCTATCAATATAGGAAGCTTTCATTGTTTCTGTTGATATATATGTGAAGCTTTCATTCTTTCTCTCTCTCTATATAATGATTTTTTTATTATTTTTTTTTATGAAAATCTATTGCCTGGGCTCACAACAAGATTACACATTATACATAGTTCATTCCCATAAACACTAGATAACACTTATAGACTATTCTAGGTCCCCTAGGAACAAAGAGAGACTAGGCCCATTAATAATAATGTGCAAATAAACTATATTTTTTGAAAAAGAAGCCACACTTTTTCACACCTTATAATACATAATTTCTAATCGAAAGAATTAATTATGTATACAATGAGTTGATGAGTAGGCTCATCGGTCTAGATATATACATTTAAGTGTGGGAGAAAGAAACTATGTGGAGAATACCAAGAGGACTTTGACTACATAGAAGAGGTTGGAGTGTTTTGGTGTTGAGGGGTGACCTCATCGATGTTTCCTCTAGCATATTCAAACTCATTTTCTAGCACTGAGAGTGTTGCCACTGATGGATTAAAATATTTAAGGAGGAGGACGCATATGAAAAGATATAATCCAGTCAAATTTGCAAGCTTGGAGCATGCCGTATGCCATCCAACTTGAGCTATAGGTCAAAGTAATTTCTCCCCAACGATGAAGGAATTTATGCCACTTCTAGAGGATGTTGTGGAGGCCAATAGATCCAAAGAAGCAAGAAATAATGCAAAGCACCCCATTGAATCATTTCATCAATCCACATATATGCCACTCTCCCTTTAATTGTGAATGAAATTTTCCCCATAGACATGGAGAAAATATAGATGTTTTTTGTACCTCTATCCCATGCAATCAAGTTTTTTCAACATGGACTAATGAGTAAGCAAAGGATTGAAGGGAACTTCCCTACCTGTGACAAAAAATGAATTTATCCATATGAACCAATGCCACCAAAAACCAAGAATTCATGCTAAGGAACCAATATTATAGGTGAGGTCACACTTCATGATAATTTATTATTCTGATGATCCCATGAGATTTCATCCTCCAACTAAACTAAGGTGATTATCACCCCCATGAAGACAATGTATCTATACTTCCTCTTTGTACATTGTCCCTTTTTATGGAGCAATTCCCTTCTATTCTAATGATGGTGGAGGGGGTGAATGGATAATCCCATGTGCGTGATTAAATTGTAAAAAAATGAATACAACCAATTTCCACCAACAATCGCAAACTCCAGATGCATGTTTCCATCATCCAATTTGTTGTTCAATGACACATTGATTCACAAGGAGAGATCCTTCAAGGAAATAGGTAGCTTATTTGTCCCATTCATTCACACTTGAATTCAAGCTTCTTGAAACATGATATACTTATTCCATGGAGAGGTTTGAGAGATCCATCCTGATTCTTTGAGCTATTGATGTCAACTTGTTGTCCAAAAGAAAAAATCCTCTTTGGAAGTGACTAATTTCTAGTTGAAAGTCACCGAGATAAATTAGAGAGTAAGGTTTAATGCCCATACCAACAAAATTCCTTTCAAGAGAATACAATTTAGCTTGATTATTTGAATCCTATCATATTCCCCATACAAGAGTGTAAAATGATTCCTCCAAGTTGATGGATGACTCAACCTGCACCTACCACTTTGGGTTTCCATTAGAATATTTTTATGTCTTTTATAAATTATCATGAAACTTTTGGATATGAATATGGATATTTTGTTGTCAATTATGATAGTGTAGTTTATTGGATAAATCCAGTCAACATGAATAAATCAATTAAGTTTATCTGTTCTATGGAGTGTGTTAACCAAGAATGACTCTTAAACTAATTATTTGTCAAAATTTTACAAGTCAAAGATGTTGTTGTAACTAATTATGCTGAGTAGACATACATTATATTTTAATTAATAAATAATAATTAACATAAAAAAAAAACCATAAGAAATACCTTGTAGATTAAAAAAAAAATATCATCCTCAACATAATGATGTTTCATATATGAAAAATATATTAAAATGAGTCATTATTTGTACAATTTTACATTTTTCCTTAAGTTGCAAACACCTTGCTCATAACATTTATTGATATAATGATATGATATTTCTTTTCATTTGCGTGGATCAAGACATAACATCCTTAATATTCATATTCTCAAATTTAGGCATCATTTTAATTATCCATTCTTCTTCAAAGTGAATTTCTCAAATAAATCTTCCACCAAAGCATTACTTCATGCGTATCACACCTGATTTTTTGTGTGTAAGACATACTTTTAAACTGTGTGTGCCCAAAAAACACCCCAAAAAACAATTGGTGCCATATGTTTGGAAATTTTGTGTATGGCATCAACTTTTTTTTAGAGAAACATTCTTTTAAAAGCTTATGCATCGAACCCAAATAATCTTTGGTATGCTAATGCTTTTTCTTTGCATGAAAAGGGGTTGAAATTTGATAGAATTTTGAGTGAATTTGGTTAAAATGCCTATTTTCTTCGTAAATATTGCATAGCATGTTTAAATATATTAGTTAATTATGGTTAGATACAACATTAGGAAATCATTTTTGTAGGTATTTGACAAATTTCCTCAATTCTTTATTTTATTGATATTTTATAATTTTATGTTATAAAAATTTGTGTCTCTATGGCTGCGATGAACAACTTACTTGTACCTATAGATTTGTTAATGCTTGGAATTATCGATTACAATGTATATTACTCCATTTTATCAACAAGATATTAAAAAAAAGGAGTGAAAGATCTGCTCATTGTTGGCTTAACATTAATTGAAGATGAACCATCTTAAATTAAAGAAATAGTTGTAAAGTGTAGAGATAAGCCATTTTGTCCTTTCTTGACCTTCCTAAGCTCGTACTACAAAGAATTTTCCATTATTTTCCCCCAATATCTATACTAATTAGGTAAAACATGTAGAAACCTAAAAAAACAAATGTAGGAGCAATAAAATATGAAAGTCCTTATTCCATGAGCATTGGAATAAAATTATTGGGCGAACTAATTTTTTTTTTTTATCTAGAAATAAATCATGAAAGAAATGAATGCAAGAATCTCAAATTGGAGCTACATTCCATCATGTTTATGGTTCCTTTAATATGTATTTCATCCATGGAAAATTTTAGGGGCTAATGTTCGCCCAGTGGGCTAATTTTCCATGATTTCTCCACAAAAAAGATTCGCCAATTTCCAATTTTTATAAAAGATGATTCGCCCAAATTTTAGAATATAAAATTATTTTATCTTAGAAATCACCAATATTATATAGAGACTATATATAAAATCATTATAAATTTGAATAATCTTACAAATATATCAATAAACATTTTATAGTTTGCATATAAGGGATTAGCGAGATTCACCAATGTTTTCAAACTTCAAGAAAATTTTCCATCCTGAAAATTTTCCTTGATTTCATCATTTTCAATACCTTTCAATACATTAGAGCATCCTAGTGTAAGGTGCGTATTCCATCAAAGACCATTTATTTTCATTTACAAAAAAGTTATACATGGTACTTGTATGCGAGTATGTTGAAGTATAACTTAATTTTTTTTGTGAAGAGAATATCTATTATATTCAAAAACTAATCATTACGTCAAAAAGTGTCATTGATTGGTAAGTCTCTCACTCAGGAAACCTAACCACAACTAGAAAAAAACTCTCTGAAGAAAGGAAAAAGATAGTTGGAAACAAAAATAGACAACACAACCTAGAATGTTATTGGGGACCTTTCTTAGGATACAAAACCAAGAGATATTGATATAAAAAACCACATAAAATAGAGTCATCAGAAAACTATCCAGAGGGGTCAGAATCTAAGGTATAAATTGTTGGGTTGTGTTATATTCTTTCCACGACTAGCCCAAGTAATTAACTGGGGGGTTAGAGAGGGGTGTGGGGGGGAAGGCCCCCCCCCACCACCCTTTGTGTGCTGTTTGCATAAGCGAGGGGGTCACAGGGGGTTTGAGGGGTGTAGTTAACCCCACTCTATGGGGTCCGGGGTAGCACATCGAAAATTTTTGGTTTTGGAACCTATGTTAGGTTGGGCGGACCCACCTACGGTTTTGTGCATGATTTTCGCACATGTTTTTGGATACGATGGTTTTCGGTCCATGGTATTGGATGCTTCGGCATGTATAAATATGTATTGTAACATTGAAAGGAACATAATAAAAAATCAAGTTGGTAGTCCCAGTTTTAGGATCTAGGGGAAAATCTATATGTATATGTGTTTTACGTGTTATTCTCTCGCATTGTTTATTTTATGTGTTTTATAATTCGTATGCAAGTAATTTTTGTACGGGGTCAAAACCTACATTTAGTATCAGAGCTATTTTGGCTTCAAGGGGACACCTTTGTTGTTGAGGGGTTTCACTCGGGCCTGTGGTAGACACTGTTCAGTGGGAGATTTGCGAGATCGATTCTAGTGGTGAAAGAAGATGGCGTGTAGTGGAAATATAGAGATCGAGAAATTTAATGGTTAGAGTTTTGAGTTGTGGAAACTGAAGATGGAGGATCTGTTGGTGGATAAAGATTAGTGGATCACGGTAGATCCGGGTACTAAACCAATGGGAGTGTCCGATGAAGAATGGAAGAAGTTGGATCTGAAGGCAAAGAGCACAACACGATTGTGTGTCTTAGATTCAACATTGTTGAATGTATCAGGGGAAGCTATGGCGAAGGATTTGTGGGACAAGTTAGGGACTTTGTACCAATCTAAGTCTCTGGTGAATAAACTGTTCTTGCGGAAAAAGTTGTATAACCTGAGGATGAAAGGTGGAGACTTGGTGACAGAGCATATGAACGCATTTAATACTGTGGTAAGTCAATTAGCATCTATTGATATTAAAATTTCAGATGAAGATAAGTGCATCAGTTTGTTGTGTTCTCTACTAGATTCATGAGATAGTCTAGTTATTGCAATAGGTAGCAATGCAACTACCTTGCAATTTGATGAAATAGTCTCATCCTTGCTGATAGAGGAGATGAGACAGAAAAATATGGAGAGCCAGAATGGTGATGTCTTGTCTGTACGAGGACAGTCCCAGAATAGAAACAAAAATAAGTCGTCAAGTGGGAGATCTAAATCTCCAGGAAAACTTGTAAAGGTGGTGTGCTAGAAATGCGGAAAGGAAGGACACTACAAAAGGGACCGTAAATCTAAGGCTCCTGACAAAGGAAAGGGATTTGATGATGCTCCTTCTACAGAGGTGAAAACTGCCTCAGATGAAGTTGGGGATATGCACTTGGCTTCTTCAAGTACACATGTAGATCATGAGGCATGATTGATTGACTCAGGTGCATCCTTTCACTTCACTCCCCATTAAGAGTGGTTCTGCAAGTATGAGAAATACGATGGTGGTGATGTCTTCTTAGGGGATGATATGAAGGCTATAATCATTGGTCATGAAAAAGTAAATTTGAAGTTGTAAGATGGAAGGGTTAGAACACTTCCGGGTGTTCTACATATTCCTCCAGTGGCTAGAAATATGATTTCTGTAAGCAAGCTATATGATGCAAGTGTAGAAATAGTGTTTGGAAAGGTTACCTACAAGATGGTTCGGGGAGCACTGGTATTGATGTGGGGAGTTCAGATTGGAACTCTATAAAAGCTGCAAGGTAGCACGGTTGTTGATGGGTGCAACAGTTCTATGGTTCCTGAAAGTGGACCAGAAATCTAGTGGTCTCTGGAGAGAAGACCATGTTGTGGCATCAAAGGCTTGGACATATTGGAGAGAAGGGCCTTCGAATACTTCATGGTAAAGGTATGGTAGAAGGTATGAGTAATATCTCTCTGGATTTTGATTTCCATGAAAATTGTGTATATGGTAAGCAGAATCGGGTGAGTTTCCCCTCTGGTGGTAAGAGGGCGAAACATATATTAGAGCTTGTGCATAGTGATGTGTTTGGACCTGTGAAGGTTCCATCACTGGGTAAGTCTATGTAATATGTATCATTTATAGATGACTTCTCAAGGAATACATGGATATATTCCTTAAGAAGAAATCTGAAGTCTTTGACAGGTTTAAAGAATTTAAGGCTCTGGTGGAAAACCAGACAGAGAAGAAGATAAAGGTGCTGAGGATAGATAACGGTGGAGTGTTTTGCAGTAAGGAATTTGAAGAACTCTGTAAGAAGTGTGGTATAGCATGGTAGAACACTACTCCATATACACCTCGGAAAAATGGAGATGCAGAAAGAATGAACAAGACGTTGATGGAAAGGGCAAGAAGCATGCTCAGTGGTGTTGGGTTAGGACAAGAATTCTGGGTAGAGGTGGTGGAGACAGCATGTTACCTGGTAAACAAATCACCTTCATCAACATTGGAGGATAAGACTCCACAAGAGGTATGGACTGATAAGAAACTCTCTCTTTCACATCTGCGGGTATTTGGATGTGATGCATATGTACATGTTCCAAAAGAGAAAAGAACCAAGTTGGATAGTAAATCTGAAAAGTGCATCTTTATTGGGTATAATGATGGTTTAAATGGTTATAAGCTTTGGAACCTAGTAACAAGGAAGGTTGTGTACATCCGAGATGTGGTGTTCAGAGAGGTGAAAGATGTTATTAAACATTAAGTCCAACCAAAAGAACCTGAGAAGATAGTGTTTGAGCTTAAGGAGGAAGAATCAAACTCTACAACAAAGGAGGAATTAGAAGATGAAGAGCCACAAACTCTAGGTGTGAGAAGATCAGTTCGAGAAAGAAGGCAGCAAGAAAGGTATAGTCCATCTGGTTTCTTTTCAAATTTTTCTTTATCTATTATTGATGATGATCCCAGAACTGTGAAGGAAGTAGTAGATTCAGAGGATGGAAAACTCTGGAAAGAGACCATGGTTGATGAAATGGCATATTTGCACAAAAATGAGGCTTGGGATTTGGTGGATTTGTCGACTGGAAGGAAACCCTTTGGTAGCAAATGGGTGTTCAAGAAGAAGACAAATGCAGAAGGAAAGGTGGAGAAATACAAAGCTCAATTGGTAGCAAAAGGTTATTCCCAGGTGTTGGGAATTTATTTTGGTGATATTTTTTCTCCTGTTGCCAAGGTAACTTCTATTAGATTACTTTTATCTGTTGCCACTGCTTTTGATTTTGAGGTAGAACAAATGGATGTGAAGACAACATTTCTTCACGGGGATCTGGAAGAGAAAATCTACATGAAGCAACCTGAAGGCTTTGCGGTGAAGGGTAAGAAAGAACTGGTATGCAAGTTAAAGAAGTCTTTGTATGGGTTAAAACAATCACCCAGGATGTCGTATCAGAAATTTTATACATTTAGACGGGGACTTGGCTTCACCAGAAGCAAAGCAGATCACTATGTGTATTTTAAATTAATTGGTGACCGTGTTATTTATTTGGTCTTGTATGTGGATGATATGTTGCTGGTTGGAAATGACAAAGAAATTATCCAGGATTTGAAGACCCAATTGTCCTCCAAATTCGACATGAAAGAGCTTGGTGCTGCAAACTATATTTTGGGCATGGAAATTAAAAGAGATTGGGCAAAGAGGAAGCTCTGGTTAAACCAAAGGAAGTATGTCGAGACAATATTGTAGATATTTAATATGTAGGATAGTAAACTGGTGAAGGTTCATATTCCTGTAGGTGTAAAGTTATCTGTTGAACAATGTCCCAAGACATAAGAAGAGGAAGACGACATGTCCCGTGTTCCATATGCAAGTGTAGTCGGTAGCTTGACGTATGCAATGGTCTGTACTAGACCAGACATTACACATGTAGTGTGAGTATTGAGTAGGTTTATGTCGAAACCAGGAAAGGAGCATTGGACAACAGTGAAACATGTTTTCATGTATTTGTGTGGCACTAGTGATTATGGTTTGTGCTACCAAGGAAGACCAGGATTGGATAGAGTGTTAGATATCCGTGGCTTTGTTGATGTAGACTAGGCTAGAGATATGGATCAGAGAAGATCTACAAGTGGGTATGTGTTTAACCTATTTATAGGTGTATTGGATGAGTAAGAAACAATCTGTAGTGGCACTATCAACTACAGAGATAGAATACACGGCAGCCACTCATGCAAGCAAGGAAGCAGTTTGGATGTAGAGATTGTGTTCAAGTATGGGGTTAGTACAAGGAGCTATAAGGATAGACTGTGACAGCCAAAGTGCAATTTTCTTGGCAAAGAGCTCTGCATATCATTCAAAGACAAATCACATTGATGTTCAGTATCACTTTGTGAGGGATATGATAGAAGAAAAAAAGTTGTTGCTGGTAAAGGTGGACACTCTGAAGAAAACTGTAGATGCATTGACAAAATCTATGAGCTCTAAGAAGTTCTCTTGGTGTAGAGAAACAACAGGTATTGCAGGGCTGGATAAATGACTAAGCTCTCTTGTGGCTCCCTGTGGAAAGAAAACAACAAGTGAGAGAATGTTGGGTTGTGTTATATTCTTTCCACGACTAGCCCACATAATTAACCTAGGGGTTGGGGGGGGGGGAGGAGGACCCCCCCCCAACCCCCCCCCCCCCCCCCCCCCCCTGCTTGCACCAATTCGCATAGTGGGGGGCACAAGGGGTTTGAGGGGTGCAGTTAATCCCACTCTATGGGGTCTGGGGCAGCGCCCTAGAAAATTTTGGTTTTGGAACCTATGTTAGGTTGGGCGGACCCACCTATGGTTTTGTGCATGCTTTTTGTACATGTTTTTTGACGCGATGGTTTTCGGTCCATGGTATTGGATCCTTCGGCATGTATAAATATTTATTGTAACATTGAAAGGAACATAATGGAAAATCTCTGTGTATATGTGTTTTATGTGTTATGCTGTCGCATTTTTTATTTTATGTGTTTTTGAATTCGTATGCATGTAATTTCTGTACAGGGTTAAAAGCTACATTAATTTGTATAGGCTCTTTTGATCCCTCTTAAGTTGTCTCCATCATCTATGAAATACCCAAATGCTACTCAATCTTGTCAAACCCACAGTTTTCATACCCAAATGGTAGTGAAAAAAAATTAGAGAGTGCAATATGTCCTATCAATGCTATTATCTATCCACCAACGTACACCCTAGAAGGAATTTAATCTACTAGTACAAATCTAAATTTTTCATGTACAGATTTGATCAACGTCTTGTATGCCTCGTTTCAAGGATCCAATTAGCCCATTGAACTAGGACCTACATATTAGATAGGGAGGATCTTTGTATGGGGGATACAACATCAACTTGAGAAAATTCCTCCTAAATATGACTTAGCCTCAACTCCCTGTAATTCCTAGAAAAGTCCTCTAATATTTGTTACATATTATGGGATTATCCCCTCTGAGCATGATCCCAGTAATATGCAACCTCCCTTCTAACATGTTCATTTTGAAGCAACATTGTACCACATGGTTTATGCCTCACTAGCACTAGCTAATCCAATGAATGACACCCACCAACACAAGTATGATAACAAAGTTCCTGCTAGCCCAAATAGACCCTAACCTGAGGGTTGATGATGGGCATAAATCCATTAGTAAAAAAGTCCACAAATTATTTACTCAAGTACACTAACCTCTACCTCTATTCAATAATGGAAACCGACACCAAAACCTAAGCTCTTTGCGAAGGCTTCACAAATATGTTAAAAAAAAATCAATCCATAGGAGCATTGGGTGGGGATGTTGCATACAAGTCAACAACCAACTCTAGAGGATCCTTTAAAAAATATAGTAAAAAAAACAAGCCATCAAGACACCCCTTCCTTTCTCAAATGAATTATCCCCTATAATGTCGTCCATCCCCATGTTATTAAAATACTAAATATATTGAAAGAAAAAATAGTGGGCCACCCATAATTAAGTAGATGAACTATCCAGTCTAGGAATGAGACATTATAAGTCAAGCACCTCATCCACTCAAATTTCCTAGAATTCCCACACCACAAATTACATCCATATTTCACCAGGACTAGCCTAGCCAATTATAGGAGATCCAAATTCCCCCCCAACATAAAAGAAAAAGTAAATGGAAATTGAGGGGATACAATCTTGCACACTTGAATCTAGACTCACATTGACAATGAAAAATATCCGCAACCTACAACACCTCATCCCACTACTATAGAGAAAACCCATGAATCTTCGTTATATTTTATTGATAATGTACAACTTATGAGAGGGAAGAGGAAAGATACGAAGGCCAAATACCAAAGAAGAGGGATAGTTTCCCACTGATTTCTTCTCCTAAAACTTGGGAGAAAAATTCATTGCAAAAACATTGAAATCTGGATTAGTAAGAATCCAACAAACCCACATTCTCCAAAACAAAATACCACATCCATGCATAGGCCATAGCAATGAATAGGATTTCGATTGTGCTTTACATACCTCCTCCCATCTCAACTCCTGAAAGTCCAGAATAGCCACTACTAGGGGGGTGCTATCCTTCACCATTAATTGCCAACTTCCGAGAGGCTGGCTTCCCTCATTCTCCTACCAAGGATTTAACATGATGATTTCCACAATTCTTCCTTCTTACCTCACACGAATACACTAGCTTTGCAATCCATCCACATCCTAGATACTCTTTTCCACTGTCGTTCCCATTAATTCGCACATAGATACCATTCAAGAATGTACCTTTGACATTAAATATCACCAAGGGTGCGTCTAACATTCCCCGACATGTTTTCTAGGTGGGATGGAAGTGTCTTAGCCGCCCATGTTAGTCACTCCATTTAGGTAAGAAGTGTAACTTAGTTTAATTTGACTATATCTTTAAATTTTATTTTTTTCAAGGAAATAAATGAGTCTCCATCTTAGCCTAAGGGTTAGAGAGTGAGGTTACTAGTACTAGACCAGCCCACAAGTATACTCACTTAAGAGTTCACAAGGATTGAAGCCAATACAAAAATATTCATTAGCATGAAGTCTTTACAACAACATATATTAAGGAATTATAGCTCATCTTTCCATTAGTGGGGATTTGAACCTAGGTGAGGAAGATGACAACCATTCCACCCAAGTACACGAGATAAACCCAATTGACCAAAACATATTAGGCATTGGGTGCCACCTGGGGAAGAAAGTCAACCTCCGTCTTAGCCTAAAGGAAATCAAGAGGTTGTTGGCACTAGGCCATCCCTCAGTATATACGCACTTAAGAGTGCAACATAGTTACTCTATTCCATAGCATAAGCATGTCAACTTACAAGACTTGAACCCTGGTGGGGAGGATAACGCCTAATCTTCCAAACCTTCAATCTAAACTCAATTGAATTTATTTTGGTCAATGGGGAAGAAAATTGGTCTCTCTCTCAGCTTGAAGACAAGAGAGAGGTTTTTGATACCAGGCCATCCCTTGATATAGACTCACTTAAGAGTACGACATAGTCACTCTATTCCAAAATGTAAACATATCAACTTTAAGAGGCTTGAACCTGTGTGGCGAGGATAACAACTATTCCACCCAACCACCCAAACTAAACTCAATTAACATGTATCTTTAATTTGTAATAAATAATTTTCAAAATAAATAAAATTAATCATATTAATATATTTATCTCATTATTAAATTAAATTATAATATTTTAAAAAATAAAAACTTTACATTATATTTAATAATTTTTAATTATATATATTTTAAAAATTTATTTTTAAACTATAACCAAGTAAAAAATTTAAAATAAAACCAATTTAACTTAAAAGCAATTATACGCTCAATGATGTAATGTAATACCAATTAGAGAATAAACGGATGATATGACTATATATTTAAGATATATTTTGAACTATAATAAAATCCTTTATTAAGAACAAAAGTTTTAAAATCAAACTAATTATATTTAAAACAATTGTACATACCAACATCAAAAATTTAAAATCAAACTAATTTTATTTAAAACAATTATATATTCAACTATTTCAGGTAATATTGATAAACTAATTATAAAATAAATGAACACAACTATATTTACTAATGTGATTGATATACGTTGATTGATGTCGTTTTTATATGTCGATTGACATGTATAAAAGGTGGAAAATGGCATTGATCAATGCATATGGACCACATTAATAAATGTGGTTGTACTAGTTGACAGTCGACAAGGATAGAGTCGATTCATTGACCATGGTTAACCATAATTGGAAAAGGTTGATGAGTTTGGTCACAATATTAATGTTAAAAATGTTTATGTTAATATTAATGTTAATGTTAACATTAATATTTGCATTAACATTAATATGTTAATGTTAATATTAATATTAAGTTAAAACATTATTGTTAATTTTAATATTTATATATATATGTTATAATGTTATATGCGTAAAATATTATTGTATAATAATAATAATAATAATAATAATAATAATAATAATAATATACTCAATTTAATAATAATAATATTATTATTTTCGAATTTCAGGCTTACGTGATCCATATTGAACAATTAATAAAACTTCTCTATGTGATTACTATTGAAAGTATTTTCTTAATAATATTATTGTTATTATTAATAGTTAATTTTATTAATATTTAATAATATTATTATTAAACATTTTTAACCTTGATTATGACCAAATTTTGATGGGCTGAAATGTACCGTGAACAGCTAGGGGATCTCCTAAGTGCAGAATCCCAATTAGACTCTACACTATTTGGTCTAGGAGTCTCATCCGATATGTAGACCTAGTTGCCATCTCATTGGTTGAGGTTTGCCTCGAAGGAAAGGGAGTATGAGTTGAAGGAGAATAAATGGAACTTTCACAAATGCAAGTCAATAACTTACGAATACCCAACAGAATAGATACCATGAATAACAATAGTGAAAGTGCAAAGTATAAACCTCAAGAAAAGTATTGTTAGCAAGACCTTAAATGAGATTCACACACACATAAGATATAAATTACCAATCATGAATAAGTTTGCAATTAGTAATGACATAAACCATAACTAAGTGCGCATTATACGATGATATGATGCCAACATCAATAAATTAGATTACCAAGATAAGCATAAGGTAAATATAACATATACCTTCCATTCATTGCAGGAGAAATCCCACAGCTCAGGAAGACACATGAAGAGACAACATGCCAAAGTTCATAGGAACTTCCAATTCATTAAGCTGATAATATCCATCGAACCATCATACAAAATATCCATCAAATCCAAATGTGGAAATACATAATCACTTCTTCCTGCTTCACTAGAAGATCCTAAGTTCTCAAAGCAATATCACAAAATCGAGTCCAAAGCTAAAAGTCCATTACAATATGTCATGAGAATATATTTATAGAAAAGAGGGTGACTCTTGGTCTACCCATGACTCTTGGACTACCTCATGACCTTTCATATTCCTACTAGATTCTCCTCTACTCTATCTTTCTATGCACAACAAAATTAATCTTATTCTAATAATTTAGTAATAGACAATTCTAGAAAATCCACATGTAACTGCTCCACAAGGTATGTGCACCAAATCTTGTCCTCAACAACCATTGCGACCACCTTTTGTTGTTCTTCATCATGTCTATGAAGGCATTCAAGAGCATCCTGTATTAGAGTGTTCTTCTTTAACTTGATCTGATTGGACAAAGTTACCAACTTGGTATACATCCTTACTGGTTCTATCACATACATAATAATGTTCTCCTTTGTCACTTGTAAATCTTCCATGGTGGAAGCATGCTTGAAAGGATTGAGGAATGCCTGTATTTCATGTAAGATTTCTTCCTTCTTCCTTTTTTATCCAACTTCCCCAATGGAGGGTACTCTATGAACTTTGATCACAGATTCCATCCCACTCAGTAAATGTATGTGTGACGCCATAACCTTGTCCACATCCCTTGCAATTTTATCTTGTGATTAGATCTTAATGTGAATCTAAACATTATCATTCTGGGTGGTTATCCAATCTTTTGTGGGAAGAATTGATGGTGCCTCTAGATATTTGTTATTCCACTCATGAATGTTTTTAATATATGTGGTATCTTTTTTTAGCATGGTTGTCTTCTCCTTAGTATCAACTTGTATAGTTGGGAAAGGTAATACATTGTAATGTAGATTCAACATTTCATCGTAGACTATAGCCATAACATCCTCCAAATTCCCTACCTCTTCTTTTATGGATTCCTATAACTCCTTCATGCTTGAGTGGGCTAACTGTAGAGCTTTATTTTCTTCCTCTAGCCTCCTCTCATCCTCTTCTACTTTGGAAGCTCTTTGCTCAGAAGCGTAGAGCCTGCCCTGGAGATTTGTAATCTACCTAGTCATCCTTCTGAAATTTAACTTGGTCACATTTACGAAATAATTTCCAGCTGAAACGATCATTTCAAGGTTCACAATGGTATCCAGGATGATCTCCTTTTATGTGGACATAGATAGTGGTTCCGTGGGTTTCTAAGCATAATATTTCCTCCTGCCTTGCATAATCTTACAATTGGCCTAGTCAAAAGTAAGTCTAGTGAGGTCCAGTACCTCTTCCTCTGCCTCATCTGGAATGCCCAATTCTCTAAGTAGAAGGTGTCCATAGGTAATGGAGGTGGATGGAGGAACATCTAATGAAGGTCAACCTTCATATTGGACTCTTGGTGTTGTTGTTATTCATGGAAATCTTGCTCATCTTTCTTGTTGTCTCTTGATCTTCTCTTCCTCATACTTTCTCTTATCCTCTTCAACTTTCTTCCTTTGTTATTCTTCAATCCTTTTCTTCTCTCTCTATTATTTTTCTTTCTTGTGTTTCCTCTCATATTACTCCTTTTATTTCCCTTTATTTTCTTCTGCTTCTTGGTGTTTATTCTCTTCTTCTTATCGTGTCCTTCGTTCCTCTTCTTATTTTCGTAGTTGTTCTTCCTCTTCCCACTTTCTCTTCCTTTCCTCTTCCTGCTCTTGTCGATGGAGATCCTCAAGCTACGGGTCTCTTGATTTTTGTGACTTATTGAGTTCTTCTTCCTTCTGCCTCCTCATTTATTGCTTCTACTTTGCAAAGGTCACATTTCTTTCTTCCATGGTCTTATTGTCTTCATCTTCTTCTTGCTCACCCAAATGGTCTTCTGGTTCATCACCTTTGTGCCTTTTATGTTTCACTGCTATCTTTTGTTTCTTCTTCTTCCTTTTGAGGGAGGCTGACCTAGCTTGTAGGCTTATGTTTTCTTGCGACTGCTTGGCCTACTCAACCTCCTTTTCTTGTTTCTAGCTTGGCCCTAGTCCTGTAGAAGAATTATACCAGTTCCTAACTTCATCCTCATGGTAATGTTTGTTGAGAACCTATGACCAATTGAATCCTTATTTCTTGTAGTGTGTTGCTACTATCCCCTTCGAGTCATACCTACGGTGACTCAAGTTCACAAAATGGAATCCATTTATTTCCTTAGCTTATGCTTCTACTTCCATAAAGTTATCAATGGTATGGGCCCCAATAGTGAAAGGGAATACATACCAAGGTTTTTTCTTTCATTTGCTTAGAGTTTTGGAGAACCTTGTAGTAATATAGTAAAACACTTCTTATAGAAGTAGATTATTTATCATATATATGGGGAGAGTGTGAGGATTATTTTATGCGTTGAAGAATTGGATGAAGGTGCCCTCCTGAATAGGGAACCATTCTTCCACTTTGATGATTGTCTCTTTGGCCCTCCTATACATACAAGGGGCCTCCTCCCCAAAGAATAACTGATGCAAAGGAGTGATGAATGATTTAGAGGTGGAACCATGCATACCTTTATAGCCTTGATTCCAAAAGATCTTGTAATGCAGATGCAAGGGGTATGACACATATGATGTCCAGTTGTAGCTCCAACCATCAAAATGAAACCTTCCACACATCGTGTTTAGTAGGTATGATGCCATATAGAATTTTGATGGCTGGTCTTTCTCTGGATTCCTTGCTGCATATATGTTAGTCTTAAGTGATGAAGCAAGAATACTTGCTTAGTTAAACATAATGCCCCTCATAGCAACAATGTAAATAATAAGACCCAAGTTCCTAGAAATGTATCAATATCTAGCCTAACATACAAGCAGTTCATCATTGTAGCCATGAGTTGGTAGACCTTCCTTAGTCCCTATATCTTGTAAGCTTGATTGACCTTCACCCAAAATTTAGAGGGGCCTTGCCACCATGATCTTAGAATATCCTTAGTCGCTACTTGGAACTCCGACAACCACTTAGTATTCAAGGTCTCCTCCTTCTCTGACAATCTATAATAGGTAGAAGTATTTGTGGAGGAAATAGTGAAAATTCTTTGCTAGCATGGCTCCTTATCACCCATTGAGTTGTATCAGTATTCTACAATATCCAGTCAATGATCTTTGCACATGAGAAGATAGGTGGGTGTGCACTCACTTTTTGAAACTAGGACATTTTGATGTTGATGTACACTTTGAAGTCTTCTTGATCCCAAGGGATGTTCTTCTTAGATAATTTAGAATACATGTCCAACCACAAGAATTTTGTGGTCTTATTAACATTGTATGTTGTATCCTGGTAGATAGGTGGTGGTAGTCCTTTAGAGACTTCCTAGGAATTTCTCTTAGCATTCTTACATGAGAACTTAACCACTAAAGGCTCCTTCTCTCCATAAAAATATGAGATTGATATGCAATGTAGGTCGTTGTCACCTCACATTTCAAACAAACAGTCCCAAGATGAGAGTGATGACATGAATTATATAAATCAAAAGATAGATCACAAGTTGAGAATCAAAACATGGGGAATGAGATGATAAATAGTGGGCCTAGGAGGTCTCTAGATCACACCACATAGGAAGTTGAAAATAAATGGACTATCAAATCAGTGATTTGGTGACTAGGGCTTAGTGGGTCATAGATTTGGATGAGTCACAAGGTTGCAGGGTTAAAGAGGTCAAGAGTTTTTGGGTTTGAAGAGGACTTGAGGTCGCGAGGTCAAAGAGGTTATGAGGTCATGGGGTTGACAGGTCACAAGGTCATTGGATTGACAGGTCATGAGGTTTTTGGATTGAGGATGTCACATTTTTAAAGGTTGGACTTATTCCCTTGGGTAGCTTGGCTGAAATCTCAAGGCTTGAAACATGAATTTGGGTTTTACTGGATCCTAGAAAACCTAAGCGACTGAGAGCAAAGGGGAATGGGCTGCAGGTTAGGATTTTTACTTGGGAAATGAAAAGATAAATGGGGAAAACACAAGACTGGAGGGTTTCAAGTAGGAATGGGTTTGATAAATAACCTAAGGGCAGATAAAAAACCACATCCAGTAGGGAAGGCATAGGGCTGATATGCAGAGCATTAAAAATGGAAAGAAAAAATGATTAGTAGAGAAGAGGAAGAGACACCTTCCTGGAGGGAGTCACACACCCTACCTAGACACCCAATCCCTCTACTGCCTAAGCACTCTAGTCAATTAAACAAATGACTGATAGGGTAATCTCTTTAAATAGAGAATCATCACACGTGCATGGTTTGGAGAGGTCACCAATTTTTAGGCCAGTATAGGTCATGAAGTCCGCATCCAAGATACTTGCAACCCTATGACCTAGTGACCTTGAAGGTAGAGGTCACAGGGTCACACAACATGAGGAGTCACAAAATTTGAGGTCGAGTGTGAGACTAAGTCACGACCTAATGACCTCAAAGCTATTGGTCGCAGAGTCATAAGCTATTATGGGTAACACAATTTTGAGTCATATGCTTAATTATAATGCAACCTTGCGACTTTGCTTGGTCAGAGTGTAACTTTTGAAAAGGGAGGTCAGAGGTCGTTATTTTTTAATTTAATCAAAAACCATTTTGTGTAACTTGAAACTTATGGGAAATATAAACTCTAAGGCTTGAAAACTTAGATTTTACAAGGAGTCCAAAGGTAACTTGTCCTGTTGCCAGGATGCAGAAACAAAATTGAGATATAGGTGGAGGCTACATGCATAGTAAAGGTGAGTTCCAAAATTTGGAAAGGGAGGACATTTTGGGGGTTGTTGTAGCAGCTACAATAGTTGACAATTCACTAGTAGAACCTCAGTATCTCTTCTTGCCCTCGATTTATGATGTAGTTGATCCTTGTGAGTGTGTTATTCAAAAATCATAGGTCACAGTGACTTCTCCGTGTTACCCTTAGGATTGATCAAAATATCCCCATTACCTTGACTTGACTTGTTAATCACACAAATTAAGGACATTTACAATGACTCGAGATAAGGGTCTGAATAATGATGTATGAGTTGTAAAGATTTTCAATATTGTAGTTATAGATCTCTAGTATTTCTCCACTGCCAATGAGCCTGGATAGTACCCCAACAGAGTCATTGCATCACCTCTCTATGCAGAAAGCCTTTCTTGATCCTTTACCCTTTATTTAAATTTATTTCATGTGTTTATTGGTACTTATTTATTAAGCATTTATTTTCCAAGGAGGATGAGGGATCTTGACTTATTTTACGTGTAAGAGAGGTTGTTTCTATTTTTGCAGAGACTTTATTGTTTTCCCAAAATGTGTGTTTCTCATTAAGTTTTTTCTTTCCCCTTTCCAAGTCAGCGAGTGCGAATTGTTTTTTTTTTTCAAACTACAAAGGCAAGCCAAAATAAAGGGTCTTACTATTGAATATATGGTGCCATGGATAATCAGAGTTCCCCACCGAGATAGATCTTAAAATCTCACGTTGATAGTGACTTTAAAGATAGTTAAGGGAGGGCACAAACAAGAGTACATTTCAACAATTGGCATGGGAGATACCACAGCTCTAGGGAATTTGACTCAGGTGGGTTTTAGAAAATTTTTATTTAGGTTAGGACCTTTATTAATGAACTCAATTATGATGACTGGAAAGACATGAAAGAAACTAAGACTAGATGCAAGGCCGAAAAGAAAAATAAAAACATATGACTAAGAGATGAGTGTGTAAAAGACAAAACAAAAGGAAAACTATAGTACAAGGATAGGGCAAAAGATACGAGAGCTACTAGGTAAAATAGAATTTAAGGTCTTGTCCATTTACAGGAAATGGCCAACACCTTAAATTCTATTTTGCCTAGCAGCTCTCGTAGCTTCTCCCCTATCCTTTTACTATAGCTTTCCTTTTGTTTTGTCTTTTCCACACACCCACCCTTCCAAGTTTTGTAAGCGATAGGTATGTTGGCCAATTTTCTCCTTAAATTGAAAGGGTCCAATCCACAAGGCTTGAAATTTTGTGTGCTTGCCTTTGTCCTCATGGGCTTTGTCCCATTTAAGGACTAGGTCACCTACATTAAACTCATTGTTTCCTGCAGATTTATTATTGAACTACCTCTTGATTCAGCTCTGGTGTACAAAAAACTTCTCCCTAGCCTTTTGTATCTCTTCTTCCAGTTTGAGTAGGGTGTTAATTCAATTTTGCATGGTAGGGTAAGGTCTGCTTTATGACTCTTGCGACAACTAGAGAGTTGGTAAGTATAGTATTGGAAGTAAGATAGCTTCCTTCCCATATACTAGGAAATAAGGATAGGTACCAAGAGATGTTTTATGGGTAACATTGTCATCCCACATGGTGTTGGTTAAGGTGTTGTGTCTGTTTCTATGGTGTGATAGCAAGGTTTTCTTGATAATGTGGATTAGGTTTTGTTGGTGGACTTTGCTAAGAAATTTCCTTGGGGGTAGTAATTAGCCTAATGTTTCAAAATAATATTGTTTTCCAAAGAAAAATCATAGAACTTAAATTATGAGAAATAAGTAGCATTATCAAATACGGGAGAGGTCGGAACACTAAACATGGTTAAAATGTGTTGATTAGTAAAATATATTACCTCTTGATCATTGATTTTTCATAATGGGACAACTTCCACCCACTTTGTGAAGTAATCGGTGGTTATAAGAATGTACTTGTGTTTTTTTGATGAGTGTGGCACGATTTCTCCAATGACATCTAGCCCCCACCACTAAAAATGTTCTTCCACTGCTATAGATTGAACTGGTGTGGTTAATCGTGACTCCCTCCCAATGAATTTCTGGTAGATTGAACCTTTTCAAGCATATGCATGGGCATCCTTGAATAGGGTAGGCCAATATAAACCAACTCTCATGATTTTATGCACTATGGTATCGTTGGTGTAATGGCCACCCACTGGCCCATCATGCAGCTCCTTTAAAACCTTCTAGGCATCATCAGATTCTAAGAATTTGAGTAATACACCATTGTGGTGCTTAAAAAATTGATTTCCTTGTACCAACTAATAAGATGCGACTTTGAGCCTCACATCCATTTTCTGTCTCATGGACAAGGTAGGAGGAAAATTACCTTGTCCTAAGTACTAATTCAGATCTTTGTACCAAGATTAGGAATCATGTGTTGATGTGAGGTTGTTTTGGTACATTTAAATCTCATGATCCCATCCTTGTGATTCTTTATTTTGCTGGTCGAAAGCTTCAACGTCTAATTTACATAACCCATGTCCTTTGACTATGTGAGTAGGTTTCAACTCCAAGTTGTATTCCTGTAGATAGGTCATCTATTTATCCCTTGATTCATGTTGGGAATAGCCCAACTTGGCCTAGATTTTGATGAAGACTTCACATTTTAGGGAGCAGAGTGCCAAGTAAAAGATGTCATAGAGCATGAAGTAGACCACATAGTTGAGCAATGGAGCGCTAATATGGACTGGTGCAGTAGATATATTGCATGGTATATGGGTGTCAAAGTGGGTCGAAGACCCTCCCTTTTTGTAAAAAAACACTATTTTGTAAATGATGAATGGTTTTGGACCATGGTAGCTTGTATAAGGGGATTCCATAGTAAATGGACCATGGTATTGTGATGATATATCCCTCGATGTAATAGTATATAGGGGTGGATAATAAATAAGAGAAGCATCATATCATCCTATGATCCAGATCTATGTTATGGGTGTATTTTGTTGATATGTACTTTGGCAAGGCTCTGTAGCTAAGTGCATAGACGCCTGAGTCTGTAGCTGAGTGTACAAATTTCCTGCAATTGAGTTTGTGGCCTAAGAACTGTTTGTTGTACAAATTCTATATTATAAGAAACAATTCTTATGGACGTAGTCCCACATTGGGATGAACCATGGTAAAATCTGTCTTCATGTGTTTATTTTCTTATTACCTATTTTAGCGTAGTAGTTTATTACAATGCACTTCATTCCAGTACAACGAAAATTTATGAACATTTATGTTATCTTTTAAGTGATGAATATAATGTGGTGAAGTAATGTGTGACTATGAAGTAACTTGCACATGTTAAGTATAGAAGAAAATATAAAAAGACCACATCACATCATCCCTCAAGGCTGCAGAAACCTAGTTCTGCATCCTCCCATAATCACTTTGGGTGAAATTGCAATCTACTTGCAAGTCGTTGCCAAAAGGGCCGATGATTGAGGGTTTTATTGGTGCGTAGTAAAGATTGAACCTTCATCATCCCAACCTAAATCGAAAAATGGTTTTATTGTTGAGACTATGATGTGTTTGAGGGATATGTTTATGTGGCATCCATCGAAGAAAGAAATTCAAGATTGGGTAGAGAAAAAGGAACGAGAATTTATAGAGAAAGAGAATATAAGCCATCAACTCTCATATGAAAGGTGGTTGGAGAAGTATATTTTCGAATATCAATACAAAATATTCTTCAATTTGTTTCATGTTGAGTTGTACGCGTGGATATCAAGGTTGACCGAAAGAAACGACTGCTTTAAAAGAGATGAATCTAAGGAATGGAGTCTTGAATTGATACGATGACTCAAGAACACTGACAATAGGATATCAAGGGTTGTTGATTTCTAGATTAATAGCATCTTGGGAGGATTCATTACTGAGTTCGTAGTAGATTTGATTGTCCTACAATGAAGCAAAATGACATTTTTCAAAGGACCGCGAGGTAAGTACTTGAGATCTCTGAAACTTGGACTAAGATGCTTTTGTGTGAATAGCGAATTTTACAAATGTAGTCATATTATTAGTTTACGTATGTTTTAGAGAAGATACGAAGAAGAGACTAGAACAACACGAAGTGGGAAAAGATATATAATAGAAACTAGAAAGATATCGCATGGCCAAGATCCAAAAACTTTCATAGAAACTGATTATAGCCCTCTTTTGAACAAATCAGAAAGTGAAGGAAGCCTCCCTGAAAACCTTGAAGTAACTCCGTCGTATTCACCCTTCTAGCCTGAAAGTTCACCAAATCCAGAATCAAGTAAGAATTAGGGTGCTTTTGGTTTTCTCCACCCCACTACCCTCGATCTGCCTCCCCTTATGAATCCTCCTCCCCCCCCCACCTCCAAGAAGAGATATGAACAATGATATTAAGCTACATGTTTTTAAAGGAGCTGGATCAGAGGATCCAGAGAAGTTCTGGTTTTTATGTGAAGTAGTATGGATAGTGAAGCAGGTCCATGATGAAAATATAAATAAAGTGCAGCTTATCACAACATTCCAAGATAGAGCGTTGACGTGGCACATGAACTACTTGAGCAATTAGATCAGATCATTCATAGACATTAAAACAACGTCAGTGAAATAATTTAAGAAGTCGAAGTTCGAGTCACAATGCATCACAAAGTTAAAATAAATCAAACAAAGGCCTATTGAGTATGTTTTGGAATTCAATCAAAGATTTAAGGTATTATTGGATGAGGTGAGCTTTGACATAGCTCCGCAACAACATAAGGAATGGTTCATAGTTATGTTGTTTCCACATATAGGATTTCCTTTGATGCAACAAAAGATAGAAAGACAAGCCGAAGCTTTACAAATTGTGATGAAGTTAGAAGCTTTTCCTATAGGAGATATTAATGTAGGTATGCAGCAGATCTAGAGTCAGCTGGAGAATTTGACTTTGCAATTACAAGATATGAAAAAAGTAAAGAAGCCAAAGAAGAAGTGTGGTGTAAAAAGTGTAAATCAAAAGGCCGTTCTAAAGAACAATACCCTCTCTTCAGAAACTACATGGCTAGTGGAGCACTGAATCCTTTGAATACCAAATCCATCTTATGATGCAATATGTGTAAAACTAGAGGTGAACATCAATCAAAAGATTGTTATTTTTTCAAAAATATGTGCAGACTCCCAGGAAACTATATTGCAAGTTCTGTAAATTAGTAGGACATGATGAGAGCCATTGTCGATCTTATGAACTGGCAATGGAGCACGGTATTGACACTTATAGGATGCAAGAAAAAGAACATGGACATGAGGACAATGAACAATGCAGTGGTCGAGGTGGCTATCAAGGAAGAGGTTGAGGAGGTGGAGTTGGTCAAGGACGAGGACAAACTATTTTCTATAACTGTGGCCAACCAGGAAACTTCATGAGATAGTATCAGAATCCCACTATGACATGTAATTATTGTAAAGAATTTGATAGTGTAATTGAAGAATGTTTGGTACTATGGAAAAAATGCAAGAAAAAAGAAACTAACAGTCGAAACAAAACATTTGAATGATGACTTCTGAAAGAAGAACCAATGATCCCCAAATCAATATTGTTATTAGAACTGGAGTTGCGACCGGTGATGACAAAGTAAATGAAAAAAAGGAATCTGAGACTGCATGGGTTAGAAAAACTGCTGAAAAAGCTCATGTCTTTGATATTTAGAAGGAAAAAGAAGTGTTTATGGAAGCCAAGCAAAGCTTTATGGATGTTGGAGCTTCAGAATCTAGTGCATAGTTGAAATAGAACAATAACTATGACATAGCATCAACTTCGACATGGGAACAAGCTTTGACACAAAATTTGGAGTCAACAAGCCAAGAAGGCATTTTAAGGTATTTTCTGCAAACTTGTATGAAGTTATTAAGGGATCAAAAGGTTGTAGAAGGACTACAAGAATTGATAGACTCATGTGAATCTAAATAAATACCACGAAGTGAGTTGTGAGTAGTCAACAATATGCTTCAACAAAGGAGAACAGGAAGAAAAATGAGGCTTAGTGCACAGATAGGAGAATACGAGATGGACCAAGTTATTTTAGATTTGGGATCTAAGGCTAATTTTGTGACGAAGAAGACATGTGAATTTATGGGTAAGTCGAAGCTTCTATGGTCACCTATTCAGTTGAGAATGGAAAATCAGTAGAAGATCTTCCCCTTAGGAAGACTATAAGGCGAAACAATAGACATTGAAGGAGTTTGCACTGCTGCCAAATTTGAAGTAATAGAATTGTGGATGACAATAACCCTATCCTGCATTACTTGGACTTGATTGGGATTTTGATAAGATGGCTATAATCAATCTAAATAAGAGGCAATTGATATTTGAATGAAATAATATGAGGCTAATTGTTCCCTTGAATCCATCAGAAGGAGAAAGGTATACATAACCAGTTAGAGAAGAGTATTGCACAACTTATATAGATCATATCTATCAATTGACAACAAAGGAACAAGATTTTGTTAACCCTACTATAGAAGGCAAGATAATGTGGGAACATGATATCTCATGTCCATCAAACTCATAAGAAGGATTCAAAAATTAGCAGAACAGGCTACATGAAGACTCTACAAGTCGTTGTGCAAGAGTTACTAAATCAGTTCATTAAATGAGATATGAGGTATGTAACTTGCCTTCTTATGATGGATTAGGTGTTGTGAATTTTTTTCTTGATGATTATGAGGAACAAGTTCCAAAAGATAAAATATTGTTAGCCTTAGATATAGCCCTAAAAGCTACTCCTACTAGATGGTGGGGAACAAATAAGAAGAATATATGAGGATGGCAGGAGTATCGAAGGTTGATGTGAATGAGATTTGATCAAATAAACATAGAGATGGAGTTAAAATATGATGGTGAAACTAGTCCCACAGAAATTATCCGGTTATGTACTACAACATGGAAGAAGATTCCACAACATGAATGGATACATGGGTTTATCCATATATTGGAAATAATTCCTCGAAACTTGTACCTGGAAAGAGAGCTTCGACATGGTACTACAAACTAGGTAGATATGGTTGATGGATTTATACTAACATTTAGCCTTGAATATGATTGCCTCTATATAGATTCAGCCCTTCAAACAGTTAAGAGGAAGATCTTTGAAAATTTAGTTCCAAGGACTTGGCAAAAACCTGATTGGGTTGCGCAGATAGAACATGCTTAAGAATGCTACAACCTTATTGCAGAAGAAGAAGAAGATCCTCACAACATTGACATAGTAGAATCAGAAGGACACCGCGAAGTCAATGGACTTGAGCCAGAGATACCAAATACAACAAATCCTGTAAAGAAAAAGAAGGTGAATATAGGATCAGAAGAGGAACCAAAGTTTGGAACTATAGAAGATTATTGGGATGAAGAGACAGTCAACAAGGATACAGAATAACGTCATGAATATCACAGGTTGTTTCCCACAATGTGTTTAGAAATGAAGGGAATATTAGGAGATTTAGGAGTTATGAAGGTACCTCTTAAGAATGATGTGAAGCCAGTCAAGCAAAGACCTTATAGGTTGAATCCAAAGTATAAGGACAAAGTAAAAGTTGAGTTGAATAAGATGATAGCAGTAGGAGTCATTGAACCCGTGGAAGAATCAAAATGAGTAAGTCCTATGGTAGTACAAGAAAATAAAACTCAAGGGGAAATTAGTATCCGTGTTGATTTGAGGAAACTGAATGATGCATGCTTACATGATCCCATCCCCTCCCCTTTCAAAAATGAAGTATTAAACAATGTGGGAGGTCAAGAAGTTTATTCATTTACAGATGGATTTTCAAGATATCATCAGATAAGAATTACACCTAAGGATCGAAATAATACCACCTTTGCTATAGAATGGGGGTCATATCAATACAAGTGGTGCCTTTTGGACTCAAGAATTCCCCTGCTATATTTTAAGAGTGGTGATTGCAACATTCAAAGAATACGTCCACAAATTTTTAGAGGTATACTTTGATGATTGGACAGTATTTGGGTTGCTAAGTAAACATATCAGAAGCTTAATATTGATCCTTGATACATGTAGACGATATCATATCTCCTTGAACTTAAAGAAGTGTATATTTTGTGTACCTTTGGTATATTGTCGAGACACATTTTTTGTAAACAAGGATTAATGGTGGACCCTGCAAAAATTGCTATTATTGTGAACTTATCTCCACCAAGGATAGTAAGATAGCTTCACACTACATTGGGACATAGAGGATATTAGAGGAAATTTATTAAAGAATATGCTCAGATTACTATTCCTACGGAAAAGTTGTTGAAGAAAGATGTCACTTTTCAATGGGATGAAGTATGTTAAGAGAGCCTTCACATACTAAAGGAGTAGATGGTAGTTTCTCCTATACTAGTATTTCTTGATTGGAGAAAATAATTTAATGAACATGTGGATGCTTCTTGTATAGCTTTAGGAGTAGTACTCGCATAGCCTAGTGCAGAGGAAATTGATCATCCTATAGCTTTTGCAAGTAGGAATCCATCTAAAGAAGAGAAAAAATACACAACTATAGAAAGAGAAGGATTGGAAATGGTATATGCCTTGCAAAATTTTAGACGTTATTTGTTGGGATCACATTTCAAGATATTTACACATCACTTTACACTGAAATATTTAGTTAATAAACCTGTTTTAGGAGGGAAAATGTGCAGACCATTATTGTTGTTCCAAGAATATGAATTTGAAATTGTTGTTAAACCAGGAAGATTGAATGCAAGACCTAATCATTTATGAATATTACAAAAGGTGAAGAACCAAATAGTATCGAAGATAATCTCCTTGATGCACAGCTATTTACCATCATAGTAGCAAATGACCATTTTACAGACATTATTTAGTTTTTGAACACAAGAATGGCTCCTTTAGAATATACTACAAAGCAGGAGAAAGAACTAGTGGTGGAGGCAAGTGATTTCTCATTGATAAGGTGGCACCAGATGAGATACTACAAAGATATGTTCCTCAACAATAAATACAAATAATTCTAACAGAGGCTCAGGAGGGCATAGTTGGTAGACATTATGCAGGGAAAGCTACTACACAGAAGGTTTTAATAGGAGGATTGTGGTGGGATACACTACATAGAGATGAGGAGGAGTATTTCCAAGCTTATGATGTGTGCCAAAGAATAGGAAAAGCTTCAAAGAGAGATGAGATTCCACTAGTACCATAGGCTACATTGCAGGATTTTGATAAATGGGCTATTAATTTTGTTGTACCTACCAATCCACCTGGGAAGAGGAATGGTGTGAGGTACATAATTACCGCAACTGATTATTTGACAAGATGGGTCAAAGAACAACCAGTGAGGGATTGCAATGTAGAGATTGTTGTGAATTTTGTTTTCGAATATATACTGTCTAAATTTGGATGTCCAAATATCTTAATGAGTGACAAAGTTTCACATTTCTTGAACAAGACAATTGAAGCATTGATTGAGGAATTTCAAGTTTACCACCAAAAGAGTACTCCTTATCACCCTCAGGCCAATGGAACTATGGAAGAATTCAATAAGATTTTAGAAAATGCAGTGACTAGCGTATGTAATGTGAATAGGGAATACTAGGATTTTAGGATTCCAACAATATTATGGGCTTATAGGAAAATGTTGTTCCTAACCTAAGGATTGTAGCTTTACAAATATGGCAGACTCTAAAATAATGGAGGAAATAATGTCATAGTTAATTTATTTGGAAGAAGACAAATTATAGCAGGATTCCATCAGCAAGTAAAAAAATAAAGAGAGAAAACATGGCATGATAGGCATATTAAGCAAAAGAAGTTCTAGCTAGGAGACCTTGTTATTCTCTATGACAGTAAATTTGTAACATTTCGAGGAAAATTCAAAATGCATTGGTTGGGCCCATATGTTATCAAGTATATTACTGATGGAGGCAGAGTTCAACTAGCAAAGTTAAATGGAGAATTAGTACAAGGAAAATTAAATGGTAGTAGGTTGAAGTTGTACAGGGACAACCCTACCCTTATAACTTCATTCCGAGGAAGAAAGGAGGAAAATC
The DNA here is from genome assembly GCA_000404065.3 of Pinus taeda. Classification (NCBI taxonomy): domain Eukaryota; kingdom Viridiplantae; phylum Streptophyta; class Pinopsida; order Pinales; family Pinaceae; genus Pinus; species Pinus taeda. Next base: position 260,570 of record APFE030494663.1, on the reverse strand, counting down.
TTAGTGCCACCTGCAGTTGAAAGTGGGCACTGGACTATAAACTACACTAAAAGAAGCTTTGATGAAGGGAGTTACTTCGCTACATTCTAGAATATGTTGAAGTACATAGGAGGTTTGAAATAAGACAGGATGTTCGCTACATTATGGAATGTGTCAAAGTTCACTGGAAAAGTGGAAATATGATCGTTAAAAGGGAAGAATATGCAGAAATTTTCATTTATGAGGAAATATTGGAAACATCTAAGGATATATATTCAATTAATGAGAAAATCTGAACGTAATATGGACAAAATCAAATCTAATGATGGGTTTCAAATCCAGAATTGTTATAAATATCTTCCTCCCATCCAGATTAAGAAATTTGTTGAATTAAGAGCTTACGTGTTGATAGTGAGAAGAGATTGTAGAGTTCTAGCTATGCATGTTGTCTAAGCGGGAGGAAATTGTGACAAATGTTTTAGAGAAAGGACTACCTGGAATCATGGAATCCACTGGTATGTCCATAGAATTAGCTAACATTCCGGTAGTAGCACTTCCCCAAGTAACACAAAGCGTAGCACCATTACTATAGAAACAAAGGAGATCCCTAAGAAAGAAGTCAATTAATGAAGTGAGAAGTAAGAAGAAACATGACAAGAAACCCACTAAACCTCAGCAAAAAGCCAAGCTAGTCAAAGATAGTCACAAAGAAGTGGAGGAAATACAGGTTGAAGAAGGCGACATGACATTTGTACCACCGCTACCAGAATATATCCCTTTGAGGAAGTGAAATTCCAAACCTGGCAAGGAGTCAAAATATGCGAAGTATGGCATGTTTAAACCTTTGTTTCCGGAAGAGGTTCCCTTCAAAAGAAAAGTTTTAGGCAAGATTCTGTAACTCAAGTTTGCTTATTATGATTTTAACAACCAAAAGAAGTACCCTTAGTTCACACCAGAGAATTACCTAATGCAATTACATTACCTAGACAACAAAGTGGAAAGGTTAGATCCGCAGTGATAGGTGAATGGGTTGGTGCAGTCAGGGCTACTAAATATGTTGAATGTACTGCACTTCGGCAGAAGTGTGGGGATCACAATATGTGTGAGGCTAATACTTCTTCTAGTGGATGATGGACATCTATGCATGGGGGAAAGACACATATAAATCATATGTTGATCTGGAGGATAACCAAATTGTCATACCAGGGATGAAATCCCATGGAGGAATTTGTAGGAAAGGATCAAGACCATGTTGTAGCAGGGAGTATGAAGATTAGGCTTGATATGGTTAAAGGAAAACAGGATTATGACATAAATTCAATCAACGACCAAGAAGTTCCCTTCACAGTGCATATATTGGCTGGAAAGATTATGAGGAAGTGTCATGCAAATTAAGTTCCTCTTTTGGTTGTGTTTCTAGTCGTGTTGTGTGCCAACGATGTGCAATATAAATGGGTAGAATACCTATGCAAGGAGTTCTTGGATTATTGTCGCGAAATCCAGGAGAAAGGTACAACATTCCCTAACACATGGTTAATATTAATAATTGTTTTATTGGCATGGAAAGAACCATAGGATTTGTAGTTTCCTCAAGTACCTATAGATATCTGCGAAGATGAGAGGTATGTTTCGTTGTGGTTTACTACTCAACCATTGCGTGCACAATAAAACAAGATATTTTTCATCCTATATCTCATGCATTTACATATCTTATGTTAGGCATCTATAGTACTAGTGATTCCCCCATTAATATTGTCATTGTCCCCATATTGTTATTAGTATGCCCCATAGAAACCCACTATTCTTATTTTTGGGCCCTTATGTTATTACTGTTATGTCAGCTTGATTATATTGTGACACCTTAGACTCCTATATATAGAAGGGAGGTTTAGTCATTTGTATCATCCAAGAATTGTTCATTTGTGTAATGTAAAG
>APFE030494663.1:240386-256187 GCA_000404065.3 Pinus taeda | reverse complement strand
GGCTTTGTATCTGATAAACAAACACAATGGGTGAAATGGTTGCCTTCGGCTGAATGGTGGTATAACACTTCCTTCCATACTGCAATAAAAATGACCCCATTTATGACACTTTATGGATATCATCCACCATCCATCACATCATATTTAAGAGAAAATTATAAGGTTCAAGCAGTGGAACATCACATTGAGCATCAACAAGTTCTCCAACTCTTAAAGGATAACCTCACATTAGCACATAATAGAATGAAACAACAAGTAGATCAACATTGCAGCGAAAGATGTTTTGATGTAGGTAACTGGGAATTCCTATGGCTACAATGATATAAGCAAATATCCCTCAAGCAAGCTAAGAAGGATAATAAATTATCACCAAAGTACTATGGTCCGTACAAGGTGTTGTAAAATATCGGTGCTATGGCATACAAATTGGAGCTTCCCGTAGCTTCCCGAGTGCACCTAGTTTTCCATGTTTCGTGTTTAAAGAAGGTTATAGGTGACAAGCTCCCAATTCAAACAATATTTCTAGAACTTGAAAAGGCAGTAAAAATAATATTGGAACTGGAAACAATCATAGAAACAATAACTTGACAGCTACGAAATCGATCAATTTCAGTGTATCTCATCAAGTGGAAGAACTTATCTGCTAAAGATTCCACATGGGAGGATGAGAATTTTATATAGAAGGATCCACAACTACTCAAGAATTGAGGACAACACTTTTTGGAAGGAGAGGTGCATGTTAGGCCCCTATAATACTAGTGATTCCCCCATTACTATTGTCATTGTCCCCATATTGTTATTAGTATGCCCCATAGAAACCCACTATTCTTATTTTTGTGCCCTTATGTTATTACTGTTATGTCAACTTGATAATATTGTGACCCCTTAGACTCCTATATATAGAAGGGAGGTTTAGGCATTTGTATCATCCAAGAATTGTTCATTTGTGTAATGTAAAGGAGGTTTCCCCCTTGAAGAGGTTGAATTCTAAGGCGTTGATCTATCTTTTCTATCTTTTTGTGAGCTAGTTCCTAACATGTTAGTTAACCAACACCCTAGACTATCGTCAAGCTTATATGAATATTATCGCTCTATGGCGAGGTTTAAAACATACTTCCACAAAGTATACATACGTGCACGTAGGGATGTAAAGAAGAAAAAACATGCCTTTCTATGTATGGTGTCTGAAGATGATCTTGTAGCATAGATATAGAAATGGCCTGAATAATGAATGACTTTGTTGGATGGAGCAGGAGACAATGAGATATAAGAAGAATAGGTGGACACTTCACAACATAGAGATGCAAGCGAGAAGGAAAAGGAGCTTGATGCATAAGAATGAGAGGAATAAGAGAACCATGATGAGGGTCAGTAGGATCCTCCTGTGGGGGATAAGAAGACCAAGGAAATAGAAAAGGAAGAAACATAAAAAATTGTTGTGGAGAAGAGGAAGGCAGAGGAGAAAGTTTCCTCAAAAATCAAGAAAAATAAAAAGGCCGATAAAACAAAAGAGCTTACACCAATGGTCCTTACTAAAGAGGACATAAAGAAGCTTGGAGAAAAGATTCCAGAGGTGATAGTCGAATCCTTGAATCAAGTAGAATATCACTATGATGCACTTCTCATAGATGTGCATGAGGGAATCATAGATTTAAAGAGTTTGGCACTAGTAGTCAGCCCGCATAGATAGAAGAAAGGGTTGGAGTAGAAAGGAAGATAGAGCCTACCCTTGCAGCGAGGTTGGCTCAGATACCTGTAAGATCTTTACAATTTGAATCTACCGAACTATAGTAGCAGGCAAAGGAGTGGAAAACTATCAACATGAACATCACAACACTACCGTTGCAAAGAATACATAAGTTGCAGATGGAGATCATAGAAGAACTGAAGCTTAGGGAACATCATACATCGCAGCTGAATATACAACTAAAACAAGACAAAGTTGCGTTTTCCGAGAAGCTCGATCAAGTGATCCAAGAAATGGATCAAATAACACAACAGCACCAGAATCTCAAGGAAGCAGTGGAAGCAACATGAAAGGAAATCCTGAATCTTGAAGTATAGAAAGAAGAACCAACAGAAAACAAGGTCATGATGCTTAGCCTTGTAGTAAAGGAGTACAAGGAAAGAATTTCCACAATGAAATTCAAGTATGAAATGCAGATTAGTGAGCTGCAATTGAAGCTACAACCAAATACACCAGAGGAAGCAAGGGACCAAAGAGACACTGACCTAAAGACTATGATGGCCAACATCTAAACAACATTAGCAGAGTATACCAATTTGGACGAAAGTTTGTAGATTTGGACTTTGCTACAGGAAGATCTAAACGCACAGAAACTGCAGGAGGAAATGTAGCAAAAGAAACATCAACTAGAATAGATTCGGGCATCTATGAAGACCATGTTGATCTCATAGAGGCTCATAAAGATCAACGAGAGTAAGGTCCTCCAAAAGAACACTAAGGAGCTGAAGAAGGAGGTGTAGATTTTGATAGAGGGGACTAAGCCTTGGCAGGATGAGAAGATTTAGAAGCTGTGTTAGAAGGAAAAAATGTTGACGCAGAAGGTTGAAAAACATGTTACAGAGCCACTATTGGAAGAAGCACATAGTGAGGACAAGCAGGTGATAGAAACTATGTAACAATTCAGTGAGACCTACAACAATATAACAATAAAAATTCAAAGGCAAAGCAGCCAAGTGACTTGGGATGAGTCACATCTGAGTGTTGGAAGCCTATTGGGCACAACCCAACTTGCCCTAGAATTTGATGAAGAAACTAAATTTTGGGGAGTAGAGTGTGAAGTAAAGGATGTTGCGGAGTACGAAGTGGATCACACAGTGCAGTAGTGGAGAGCCAAGATGGATTGCACAGTAGATGTACTATGTGGTATATGGGCATCAGAGCACATTGAAGCCCCACTCGTTTTGTAAGAAAACACTATTTTGTAAATGATGAATAGTTTTGGACCATGGTAGCTTGTATTAGGGGAGTCCATAGTATATTGACCATGGTATTATGATGATATATCCCTCGATGTAATAGTATCTATGGATGAATAATAAATAAGAGAAGAATCATATGATATTATGATCCAAATATGTGTTATGGTTGTATTTTATTGATCTGTACTTTGGAAGGAAGACGAGACTCTTGAGTTGAGTGTGCAAAGACCTGAGTCTGCAGCTAAGTTTGCAAACTGCCTGTAGCTAAGTGCACAGGCTAGGAATTGTTTGTTGTACAAATTATCTATTATAATAAATAGTTCTTGTGGATGTAGTCCCACATTGGGATGAACCATTGTAAAATATGTGTCTTCATGTGTTTATTTTCTTATTACCTATTGTAATGTATTAGTCTATTACAATTGCACTTTATTTCAATACAGTGAAAATTTATGAATGATTATGGTATGCTTTAAGTGATGAATGTAATGTGGAAAAGTAATGTATGACTACGAAGTAACTTATGCATGTTAAGTATAGAAGAAAACATACAAATACCACATTGCATTATTCTTCAAGGTTACAGAAACCTGCTTCTACATCCTCCCATAGTCACTTCGAGTGAGACTGCGATCTGCCTGCAGGTCATTGCTAAAAGAGCCAAAAACTGAGGGTTTTGTTTGTGCACAGTAAAGATTAAACTTGGGTCAGCCCAACCCAATCCGACAATTCACCCAACTCCTATTCAATGAACAATGACCTAACAATCGGATGAGGGATGAACATTATCACATGATTCTTCAAGATGTAGGGTCGGAAATGTTTAACTGCTTTGTTGACCACATATGCATGTTTTTCCATGTCTAGGTAGTTGAGTTCTCAACCTTGTAACCTAGCACTCATGAAGGATATGGGCTTCTCGTCACTGTTACTATCCTTCTACATCAACACAATAGTGAGAGATGAATCTAAAGTGAAAGTATAGAAAATGAAATCCTTGCTGAAGTCTGGCCAATAAAGAGAAAGGGCTTTAGAAATGGCCTTCTTGATGTGGTCAAATTCTTCCTTTTCTTCTTGGTTCCATTTAGACCCCATGTCCTTCTTTAACATATTTTGTAAGGGTTAAATATCTGAGAAAAATCAGAAATAAACTTGTGAAGGAAGTTGATTTTACCTAGGAAATACTGCATACCCTTCTTGCTTCTTAGGAGCAAGATCTGTGCAATAGATTTCATGTGTTCAAGATAAATAGTGATACCACCTTTGGTTATAATATGCCTATGAAGGTTTCCTTTAGATACTATGAATACACTTTTCTTGGGGTCCAGTGATATCTCGTACTTTCTACAATGCTCAAATATTTGTTTCAGATGGTGGAGGTGATCTGATCTCCTCTTTGAAATGATCTAAATTTAAAATGGAACAAAAAAATTACAGATAAAACTATAAATATAAATATGCAGCAGAAATAACACTTCATTTCATTAATATCAAATATTGAAATATACTTACAAACATAATGGAAATAAGACTAGCTCGGGGGATGGCAACTTATCTCTTAGAAGAGATGTGGTGGCCACATGCCTCTGAACTGTGTTACAATGAAGATCAAAGGCCTATTCATTATTGGCAAACAATGGAAAAACCTAAATATCTAAAACCCTAACACTAGGAGATGAGGCACTATAACTATGGGCCCAGTTTGTGTAAATTGTACATCAATTTCCCTGGTTCACAACTTTGACAATATGATCTTCTTTTGATGCGCACAATAACTCATTAGAAATATCTATCCAAGGACTACAAATTCCAACTAGCCAAAACTAGGGAATACTCCTTATTGGCCCCATTTTTCCCATAAAACATCGTTTAGGGCCTCAAAATGACTCTGAAAGTCCAAGACCTAAAAAACTGCCAAAAATAGTAAATTGTGCTACAATTAAGGAAACTGAAAAACTGAAAGAGATAGTGGTGGGGTTCTATTGGTCGTGCTGGACTTGCCAACATGTCAGGGGATATCCCCAGTAAGAAGTCCCAATTAGACCTCAGACCATTTGGTGTAGGAGTACCAGTAGTGGGTCGTATAGCAATGCCCACACAGAGGTAAGTAAGATAGCTCTGTTAGTAGCAAGGGTGTGACCGCTCCGGTGAGTCAAGGAAAGTGCATGAGAGGTTTAACACATGTGGATTGAGATGAGTACACCCCTTGGAAACCTATAATAGTACTCAGATGTGAAGGGAACACACGAGCAAAGATTCATCACAAGCTGGAAAGCAATTCAGCTGGCAATCCAAAGTGATGGTTAAACCAATCAACACATTTAAGAAAGATTCATACATGCTCATATAGAACAGTCCATACATGTGTGCATAAGAAAATCAAATACATATGCCATCTAGAGTAAACAAGTAAGGTAGAATACAATACAACATATGCATGAAACATGTTGGCTCTTATTATATAAACAAGTGTAAGTTCAAGTCATACAATACATCCATTTACACCTGCTAGCCCCAACAGTGGAACATTACAGCCACATTCACCTACTCCTCCAAACAGATGTACTAGCTCCGTGAAGTGGAGAAGCCCAGGTGCGTTACAATATTGTCCAAGGTCTCTCGAAGATAGTCTTATCGTAAGCTTAGATGACAAACAACCTTTACAATGAGTTATCAGGTTCTATTTATAGCAAAGGGTGGGGTGACCCTTGACATTCCCCTTTGTGACAATTCATCTACCCTCATGACTCTTCATCGACTCTATGACTACTACATCCAAATATTGACACTTGAACTTCCACTTGACATGACATTACATTACAATGCACATGTGCTCATGTGAGACAACATGACTTGAGCAAGCCATGCAAGACATCACTAACACTCAGTCCGTTAAGGTGAGACCAACTCTTTGACATGCTTGTAATTGTGAGGGTGGTGAGTTGATTCTAATCTTGGTCATCCGTGATGGTGTGCATGCACCCCATGGTGACATCTTACTGAAGCGAACTCTTGCCTTTGTTGCAATCGATGCATTAGTATGACTCCTTCATCCAACTCATCTGCTAACATGCACATGGTCTTCTTGGGTGTGTCTGAACCGGCAATAAATTGTTGCATAGTGTCCATGTTGATCTTCAAGTGTGTGATGGTGGTCATGCACATCAAATTGCAGAAGTACATGTTCAACTCCAGTTCGACTTGCTTCTTGTCTTTGCCTTGGTGAGTGTGTTGAATGGGTTGGATCACATGCATGCATGCAATGACATGCATGTTTTTGAATCCCTTGCATGTGACCAAAAACATTTCTCCCCATGTCTTTTTCGTTCTAGCTACTAGGATGGATCTTTAACTTCTACAGGTGTAGTTTCATTCGTGAGTGCACGTTGCGCCCACTACTGTTCTTGTTCCTGCTGCAACTCATTCGTCTATTTGTGCAGCTTCTTGTTCTTCATTGAGTTGTTGCTTCAGCACATGCAACTCCTTTGTTCCATTCTTTATCTTCGTGCAATCTTCATGTCACGCCGTCACCTCATAGCTTGAGTCTCCAAAGTTGCTTTCATCATTAGTGGATCTCCTTGAGCTTGCAACTTTGTTCTGCCTTTGTGTTGTCAACAACCTTCCTCTTACATTTGTTGCATTTGTTGCATTTAGTATGCTGCCTTCAGTTGTTGTTCATGATGTTGCTCGTTTTGATGCTGCTGTGGTCATATCTTGATGTCCTTGTCTACGAAAAACTTGATATCTTTGTGAGTAGTTAAGCTCATAGACATCTAACTGACTACATCTCCAGGTGCGCATTGAATGATATCTTTGACTCTGCTCTCTTGGAAACCATTGTACCTACATTGCTGAGAGGTAGATGAACACCTACAATACTTGGAGACATGGCAACACTCATGGCAAGCAATTTGTTAGTAAAAAACCAAAATGAACTTGAGAACTGACTTGCAACATACCTGTGTGACTGATCATGAAGGTTGCGTAGTTTCGGCCAGGAGGTCGGGAGGCTGACTGCCAAGACAACGCAAGGCATAGTCTAGGTTGCTGGGAGATTTCCTGATGGTTGGAACTACACAATGCACAGTCCAATCTAGCTACTGACTGCTGGAATTGCTCAATGCACAATATCAGCTGGAAATGGTTGCAGGCTCAGTGACTGCATTGCGCAATTTTCTGGGCCAGGAGTCATTTTCCCTTAGAAATGCACAAAACAGTCCTGTAGGATAGTTCCTGGGAAGAAATGTGCATTTCCTAAGAGGAAGACAGAGCCTTCCCTCTCAGGATTGTGCAATGTTGTCTTGGTGAGGCAGAGCCCGGCCAAGGCTACCCAAACTCATCGATGGGCAACTGAAAGTGAATATGAGTGCCAATGCATGGTGATATTGAGTGTAAGAATAAGTGAATGATCATGCATGAAAATGGTGAATGATAGATTCGAAAAAAGAAACAACATGCATGTGGGTGAGGTGAGTTGTTGAATCTGCGACTATTCGTGAAAAACAATTTCATGCATGTGACAGTAGTGGGATCACAACAAAAAATGAAATAGTGCTAGGACAAGCTAGTATACATGTAAATGATAGTAAGCATTCAAAGAAATTGAGCAAACAATACTCACACAAGCGAAAACATAGAAGGCGACAAAAATGCAATACAAGGCATGGAAAGCGAGCTCACCCCAAAACAGCTAAGCTGAATGTGCCAACTACTCCTAGATGTAATGTGGGATGTCAAGCTACAAGGTTGATGTGAGGAATGAGATCTGGGGTGTCTGGTTGATAATTTTTTATAACATCAAGGTTGTGATGCGCATTCCACAAATATAGGGAAAGCGACACTTGGAGGTTTTTGAAATGATCCTTGCATGTAACCTCCAACTAATAAAAATAGATCCTTGAAACAAGGGATGCCTTTGCATGTTGCCTTGGGAGAAGCAATCCATGCATGCAAGTCAATTTTTCTTAGTTCTGGAGGGAACCAGTCAACTCAAATGCACATGCAAGAGACTGCTCGATTGCTAGGAGAAAAAGCACATTTCTGGTTGGGAGCTGGGTTGGCTACCCAGGAGATTTGTGTAAGTTCCCGACAGAGCAGCTGATTGCTACCTATATTTGCACAAATTCAAGGCTAAGTAGCCCTGCTGGGGAAAATTGTGCAATTTTCACTGTGAGTGTTAGTTGCCAGAATTGCAAAATTTTGGAGCCAAGCAAGCTTCCAATCAGGATTGTGCAATTTTTGGGGGGAAGGATAGTTTCCCTCCAAAATTGCACAATTTATTAGAGGAGCTTCTCAGCCTACAGTTGGACCAAGTCTAGGTGATCAACCTATGAGGGGAATGCATCGAGCTGTGATCGACATGCTGCCTTTGTGCAAGAAAAACATTGAAGCTTGTGAACTTGACGAAGCAAGGCAAGATGCTATGAAGGTTGGAAGGGAGGCTCCAAAATGAAGCTAAGGAAAATTTTTTGAGGGTGGTTGTAGCCACTACAACACTTGGCAACACACTGGTAGAAATCCAGCTCTCTAAATGGACCTTATTTGTGAAAGGAAAGTATAACACCTCCAGAAGTATTGTTTAGTTCTCAACTCCTCTTGGTTTCCACAGTAGCTTGATTGTAAGATGTAGCATCTGCGAAGCTCTTGGTCAATTGACATGCATTCCAAGCCAAGGAAACACAGTTGTTCTGATTGGGGTTGAGGGGTATATTGGTGCACAAGCAGTATAGTCATTAGAGTCTTAGTTTCATCTATGGTGTTGCTTCGCTGCCAGTATGCCTGGACAGTACCCCAACAGAGTCACATAGGAACACAAGCATGGCTCCACTGGCAGTGAGCCTAATCAGTACCCCAGCGGAGTTACTTTCATCACCTCTCTGTGTAGGAATCCTTTCTATTCTTTCTCCTTATTCATTTTCATTTTTTTCAAACCTTTTTCACTTTTTCATTTTTTTCATTTTTCACTTTCATAACTATGCATAACACTTATTCATTTCATAGGTGGAAGAGGGATCCCAACTTATTGAGAGAAGAAGAGGTTGTTCCTGCGAATAAGTAGTTTATTATACCTCTTACGTTCCTGTTAAGGTTTTCCCCCTCACCTTACTCTACTTGACTGAGATGACAAGGGTTAACCCAAAAAACACCAACTAGAGTAGGTGACACTAGTTAGTGCACAAGTGTCATGTTTTCATCAAGGTTCACTTCAAACAATATGTATTTTCCTTCAACGTATCATGGACTAAAAGAAGCAAGTTCTTCATACAAAGGTAGGATGACACATAACCAAGTAGTGATAGCAGCAAAAGGCCTCTTGTAATTTACCTAGCTTGCTTTGAGAGTCATACATGGTTTCATGCAAAAATATTCGCAGAGCAAGAGTTGAAGCAAAAGCGAAAGAAAAGAAAGTAAGAAATCAAGAAAGCAGAAAAACAAACAAACAAGGCAAGTAAGCAAACAAGCATGCAAGCAGATAACTCAAAAGAAAACACTACTCCTACTCCTAAGCTAACAGTGCATGGGTCATCTCATGTGAAGTGATACTTCCAATGTAGCCACTAGTGCATTGGTTGACCCATGTTGGTGAAGGCATGGTTTACGAACAAGGCAGCTGTGCGAACCAGCAAACTAGAAAGATGTAACAATGAGGACAAACACACTCCGATCTTACAAGCGACCACAGAACAAAGATGAGTGAAAGTGCATGACATGCATTCTATGGAGCTTCCATGATGTTGTGCTACACTACATGCATATTTTGAGTGTATGCATTCTCTTGACTGCGACGTGCAAGAAAATGTGAGAAAGGTAGACCACTTGTGTTGTGCATGTGTGCTTGCTGTGTAATATTCCTCTAACGCATGAGCAATGGGATCATGTAGTTCGAGTGGAGGAAGAAAAATCTAGGTGTTTGGTTGATCTTAAGTGAAAAACAAAGAGTGATGAGAAGCCTTGAGTGTTTCAACAATTTCCTGACCAGTTGTGAAACCAACCTCAAGACAGTGAGGGCCTGACATAACCATCAGCTTGGGCTAAAGTGCCTCGACAGTCTGAGGGGTTTCGACCTCATTGACAAATACATTAGCGTAGGCCAATGTCTTGGATAGATGTTGGCTTGTTGGTGCTTGACCCAGGTTTAGAAGTGGTTTAGCCAAACAAATCCTGGTACTACTGGTCCTTTCAGCAACACTCCGCAGAGCGCAAACTGAGGTCTCACCCAAAGTAGTATGGGAGGGTGCTAGAACCAAGTTTCCGCACCTTGGAGATGTCTAATGATTTTAAGAGGTTTCATGGTTTGTCCCAACGTGTACGTCGCTATGTGCACTTATTTGCACCTCGCAGCCCAAGATGTTGCCTCCGTGCAGCCTTATTCAAGGACTGAACAATGTCATTACCTAAGTCCCTACTCGTAGTTAGATATTAGTTGATTTGCTTAACTTATTTGTATGCTTTCAGTTATACTTAACAATATTTACAATACAAGTGCATGCCGCAAACAAACTTTATAATTAACTAAACAGTATAAATGTAAGTAGTATCAAACATATAAGAACTCAAAATAGATACACAGAATTGGTACGAAACTTCTCTTTATTTACTTTCTTCCTTCTGTTACAGACTCCACTCTACCCTGCGCACTCAGATGGAGGGGTCCGCACACTCAGATGCAGACTGTACTAGGCCTCTATGCACTCAACTGTAGAGCCTCTTCCTACTACTATGACCGAAGACACTTGGACTCTTGCTCTATCCTTCTCTAACCATCAGATTCTATCCATTCATTCCATGACTCCTTCTCTTTACAACTTAGAGCCTCACTCTATTTATACAATCCCATGGTCTGTGGACCATGGGTAGGTTGATACTACATTCAAAACTTAGGTTAGATAGCCCTATGACTCTAACATACAATTCATGCTCCACGCCCACACTTCGCGGAGCTCTACAATAATGTTACTCAAAACTCTGGCTTTGAGCCCCAAAACATGCTATGGGGGAATTCCATGCCCAATAGGCCATCAACACAAACATTGTGACTCACCCTCGAGTCACTATGTCAGTGCAGTGATCTTGGCATAGAGTCCCTCCAACTCGTTCTGGACAGTCCCGATGTCCGCAACGCACTGAGCTGCTGCATGTTGAAATTGCTACATTCTTTCTTTTGAAAGCTTTGTAACTAAACTGTGCTCATACAGCCATACCTATATGTGTTTATAGTCCCGTGCCCTTGTTCGGCTCCCTAGAGCATGAAGGTTGTACTTCTTTCGGCTAGTCAGATAGCCGACCCTCCTATGTAAGACTTCAAGTGGCTTCCGTTCACTTTGCCTGGGAAGGGTTCTCCATTTAATTTGACGAGCTAGACCACTCCTTCATCTGTGACTTCCTTAACCATGTATGTTCCTAGCCAATGCATTTTGAATCTGCCTAGAAATTTTTCAAACCTATTATCATATAGCAATACTAAGTCATTGACTTTGAATGTGTGAAACTTAATATGGAAATCATGCCAAGATTTTTCACGCTGTTTTTGAACCTAATAATGAAAACCCGCCAAGAATCGTTCTTCCTCCAATTCTTCCAATTGCGTGAGTATTTACTCTAGGGCTTCATGGTCCGTCATTCCTATGAGTGCTACTACTCGGAGGCTAGGTACAATATATTCCATTGGCATTACAACTTCCATGCCATAAACTAACCAGAAGGGTTTTTGTCCTGTCATTTTTTTGCATGTTGTTCTATAAGCCCATAGCACCGCCGGTATGCACAGGTCCCAATCGCTTCACTGCACGTTGCATACTTTGGTCATTGCAGCTTCCAATATCTTGTTGAATGCCTTTACTATCCCATTCAATTGTGGATGATACGGTGTACTCTTATGATGATATACCTGGAATTCTTCTATGAGTGCGCTGATGGTTTCATTCAAAAAATGTGTTCCACGGTCACTCATTAAAATCTTTGGACGACCAAATCGAGTCAACAGGTTGTCAAACAAGAACTTCATAGCCATAATGGCCATGGAGTGTTTGACTGACCGTGCCTCTGCTCATCATGTCAATTATTCCATTGTGGTGATGATGTAGTGCACACTTGTCTTTCTCTGAGGTTTGATGGGTCCCACAAAGTTGATTGCCCATTTCTTGAATGTTTGCAGTGTCATTTTTGGATTTAATGACATCTCATACCTCCGCAATGGTTTCCCCATCCTTTGACATATATCATAGGCCTTACAGTATGCTTTTGAATCCTAGTGCAAAGTTGGCCACCACAATCCCATGTAGAGAATCTTTTGTGCAGTCACGCATCCTACATAGTGTCCTCCTACCACGCCCCCATGTGCTTCCACGAGGATTTGACTTCATTCAAATTTAGGGACGTATCTTCGCAATATCTCATCATTTCCCATTTTATATAGGTGCCCCGTGACGACAGAAAAATCTGATTTGTGCACCACCAATTCCTTCTTCTGTTGGATAGAGTGTTCATTCGGTGCGGTCCTTGTAGTCAGAAAGTATTATATCCTTGAAGTGTCCATCCGTGACACATACAGCGAAAAGTTGAGCATCAGTTAGTCCCTCCTCCAAATTAGTGGGTTCCTTGCTTATTTTAATGTGTGACAAGTGATCCGGTCATGCATTCAAGCGTCCCAGCTTTACCACGATCTCAAAGTCATATTCCTGAAACAATAAGATCCATTTGCAAATGCGCCCCCCATTACAGGCTTATTGACTAGGTATTTTAGCACAGTATGGTCGGTATACATTTTGAAATGTCCTCCTAGTAAATAGTGTTAGTATTTGGAGCACATACACCATTGCCAACCCCTCGCACTCGGTGGTGTAATATTTCTTCTTAGCTTTAGACAATATTCGACTTGCAAACGTGATAGGATGATCTATGCCCTTCGCGCCCTCCTACGTGAGTACTGCTCCTAGTGCAATACACGACGCATCAACATGTACATGAAACTCTGCATCCCATTTTGGGAAGACCAGGATTGGAGCAGAGACCAATTTTCCCTTCAGGACATCTAAACTCTTCATGCAATTGTCATTCCAGAAAAATGTAACATCCTTTTTTAATAACTTTTCCATTGGCATTGTTATTTGGGCATAGCTTTTGATGAACTTTCTATAGTACCCTGTATGTCCCAAGGTAGCACGCAACTATTTAACACTTCGTAGTGCTTCCAAATTTAGAATAATGGAAATCTTCGCAAGGTCCACCATTAGCCCTTGTTTGCAGACCACATGTCCCAGTAGGTTCCCAAAGGGAACAAAAAATGTACACTTATTAAGGTTCAGTGCAATCTGGTGTCATCAGCAAGTATCCAACATCAAGCGTAAGCTTGCTACATGGTTCTTAACCAATCCAAAGACCATCTAGTCATCTAGATAGACCTCCAGGAACTTGTGGATGTATTCTTTGAATGTGGCAACAACGATGTGCGAAAGAATGGCTGGCACGTTCTTCAATCCAAACGGCATGACGGTGTATTGAAAGTATCCCCATTCTGTTGCGAAGGTTGTTTTGTTCCTATCTTCTGGTGTGATCTTGATCTGGTGATATCCCGAGAACCCATCCGTGAATGAGTATGCTTCTTGTCCACCAACATTTTCCAATACCTCATCTATGAATGGTGTCAGGAATGGATCATGCACATGGGCATCATTCAGCTTCCTGAGGTCCACGCATATTCTTATTTCACCCTTCTACTTTTTCTCCTGTATTACCATAGGAGTCACCCAGTCATATTCTTCCACTGGCTCAATAATTCCGGCTGTGAGCATTTTGTATAGTTCTACACGAACCTTTTCCTTGTACTTCAGATTCAGGCTGTAAGGCCTTTGCTTGACCAGCAACATCGAGTTTTAGGGTGATCTTCATCATTCTTAATTTTCCAACAATCCCTTTTAACTCCATAATTTTGGTCAGGAATAAGTATTGGTATTCACGAAGTAGCTCCGTGACCTTATCCACTATGGCATCATCCCAATAATCTCCAAGTGTCGCATACTTCGATTCCACCTTTGTCCCAATTTTTACTTGCTTTGTTTTCAGCAGTGCAGTGATGTCAGGATCTTTAATCAAGGGTCCTCGAACCTCGTGACATCCTTCCATTTCTAGAATGTCAATATTCTATGGATCCTCATCATCCTCTTCCATGTTTACATTGTAACATTCCAGCATGTAGCTTAGCTGTGTCGCCCATTTTGACTAAAGTACTTCCATTGGCTCCTGAGGTACTTTAAAAATATATGATTTTACTACTTGTCGCACATCATCGACAGTATCCCACAACCGACCTTCAAATGTGAAGGTTAACAGAAATCCCTCACGTAGGATATCCCATTTGCTCGTACCATGGCAGAGCTTTATCTCAATATATTAGTTCATGGGTATGACGTCTAGGGTATGATGGAACAAATGCACCCATTCAGGCTGTGGCTCTTCCCTATAGGCCTTGGTCCATTTCGTGAGGTGTGCATGAAAAACATCATGTCCGTCATATTTTTCTATTAATTGTTCTTGCAATTTCCCAAACCATAGGTGCATCATCCGACTGCAGTTGCACCAATCCTCGAAACTCTGCTAGTGTGTACCCCACCACCTTGCAGGTGTACCGTGCAGTGCCCACTTCAGAGCACCAAACCATTGTTGTTCTGGTACTTCCTTTTCAAACTTGTTCAGGAAATCATCTACCTCGCTCAACCCTTCATACATAGGTAGATCTCTTGTTTTTATTGCTACACAGTGTAATGATCTTATCATCATGTTGCAATTGAGCGTGGTCACCTCGTGTAACTAGTTCTACCATATTTCTATCTCCTTGTCTGAATCTGAGGTGCAGGAGCTTTCACATCCCATGAAATCCTACCATCTACTATTGGATTCACCCAATCCTACTCTCGCATAGTTATCTTATAAATGCAATTGAGATCGTCATCACTATCATTTTCACGCACTGGTTCCGTATATCGCGCTTCTTCGACAGGATCTAGCGGTATACTACACGTAGTGACTTTTTCTCAAAAATCATTTTGCGCTTTTTCAAGTTTAGGACTCTGTTCATATCAGTGGCCCAGTCTGTTAGTGTCGGTCTTAAGCCCTCCATCAGTGATCAATTGCTCTTTGCATATGCATGGTTAGGTCTCTCATCAGTGTCAATTTTGCATCCCACTAGGCATGCCATAACACTGAATGGAGGAAGCTAGTCATTTGTCCCTTCTCGGCTTTGCTGGATGAGGTCATACTACAATGAAATTGAGTCATACTTGTCGTTATTTTATCTTGAGGTCCCATGGTCTTAGGTCTAGGGTTTTGAGTTAAAATTATGTCAAGGTCACGAGTCAAGGTCATGAGTGCCCAGCAAGCCAGAGGAAGGTATGTACATGTGTTTCATTGTTACTTTCATCAGCTACAGATCATTTTATGCCTTGGATTTAAAAACTCTGTTTTTAAGTCCAAGGGTCATGACAAATTTGTAAAAATAAAGAAATTCTCAGAAAATTTGTTAAAGTGCCGGCAACAACCCTGGTTCCTTCTCCACAGTTCCTCAGATGGTCAACCTGCAAAAAGAACGAAGTCAAACGCATCAAAATAGCTCATTTCAGGACAAAATGACTCCAAAACAGTGTGAAAAAGAATGTCAAAGTATAAACATTATAAAGTGGGTTTTTGAGTTTAATGTTTTTTTTAAATGGAAGCATATATAAAGGTTAATTCCATCTTCAAATATTCTCATTGTGCATTTGTCAAAAAAAAAAGAATTTACAAGACAAAGGCAAAGGAGACAATTTCGGGCAGCATCCAGCAATTTCAGTGCCTGGGAGTGCGCGCGGACATCTGGGAGAG
>APFE030494663.1:204105-235054 GCA_000404065.3 Pinus taeda | reverse complement strand
AGCTACGAGGTGAAATGGTTTGATGTAGCCTTGAGAGTTTGTCTATCTCAGCCTAGGTAAATTCCAAGCGCTAACACAGTCTATGCCCAGTATTGTGGGATAGAGATTGTTATCATCGATAATCTCTATCACTTCGAAATCCACCTGCGCGCTTACGCCTCTGGTCTCAATGGCATCGGTCCTCTTGCTGCCAAATAGTTTTCCAAGGCTGGAAAGTGATCCTTGTCATGTCCCTGTCCCTTGCATTTGATGCACCATACCTCCTCACGCACCTCTGGGTGATTCATCCTGTCCTATTTTAAACTCTGCATTTCTAGGCATAAATTTTTCAGCGGCGTGTGTATTTGTTGAACCCCCAGGCCAAGATCTTGTATAGGGGTCTCATGCAGTCTCATTGCAATCTCCAATACCTTGGCCTAGGTGGATAACCTCTATTGTGAGAGCGTCGTCCTCAGATGCGGTGTTAGGGACGCTACAAACCATGCGCAGTGTTTTTCATTCGTCAAGGTCATGTTGGCTTCACTAATCATTCCTTTCAACCTTTGATGAAGTTCCCATGGGGTCTCGCCTAGAAGCATCGCATTCTCCTTAAACCCAATAATCAACTGCATCTCCAACTTTGGCCTGCTAAACTCCCTGTTCAACGCAACTTGGATTTCTGCGATTCCTATATTTGGATTGTCATTAGAGTGCTTAATGTACCATGTTAGTCCGCGATCTTGCAACGCAATTACCAGTGTTGCCTTCTTTATGTTGTCATCTGTAACCCCTTGCGCTTCCCATAATGCCTTTACCATGAACCAAAATTGATCTGGATATTCATTTCCTACTCCTTTGAATATGGGTAATTTTATTGCACTCACCATACTAAACTGTGTTGGTGGCAGAGATGGAGGTGACGATGGTAAAACAGTGGGTGGTGTAGGTGGAGGCGGTATGTGTGGAATCTGTTGTCTTATCAGACTGATTAAGCTTCTCTGAGAAACTTTCACAAGCTTTTCCTCACTCTCTCACGAGGGTGAAATCAAAGGACTAGTCTCTAATTATTTACTACTTCCATTTCTATAGATCTTCCCACTTCGAGTAGTCCCAAACATTAATTTATTCGCATAACCCGCTTTTCACACTGTAGCATTTTAACCCAAGTATTCAAAGATTTAATGTACTTACCTTGCGGTCCTTTGAGGAAGTTTTGTTCCACCTTGTTGTATCTAACTGATGTGTCTACTGCAAACTCAGTGATGAACCCTCCTATGATCCGATCGAGCCAATGGTCCATAGTTTGTGTGCTCTTATCCTCCAATGCTTCTAGTTTACGCACCAATTCCGGAGTCCACACGATGGGTTTGTCGAGCCTACACCTCCCTTGAATGTCTGCTAGCTTCCCGATCCACTCATACAACTCAGAGGGGAAGGATGCAAATAAAATTTCATGGATTTCTGTATACACATAGTGATCTAACCATTGTTCCTTTGATACTTGCAGATTTCTATTTTCCTGCACCGCGAACTCGTGGATTTTTCTATCCAACCACTCTTCAATTTCTTTCTTTGTCAGATTCCAGTGACACAACATCAGACATCCCTTATGCAGATCCTGGTCTCGACAACAGAAACATTTGTTGGCTTGTTGGGCCTAACCTAGGTTCAGAAGTGGTTTAGCCAAACAAATCCCGGTATTACTGGCGCTTTCAGCAACACTCCGTGGAGCACAGACTGATGTCTCACCCAAAGTAGTATGGGAGGGTGCTAGAACTAGGTTTCTGCACCCTGGAGATGTCTGATGATGTTAAGGGGTTTTGAGGTTCATCCCAGTGGGCACGTCGCTACATGCACTTATCCGCACCTCACAGCCTGAGATGTTGCCTTCTTGTAGCCTTATTCAAGGACTGAATAGTGTCATTACCTAAGTCCCTACTTGCAGTCTGATATTAGTTTATTTGCTTAACTTATTTGTACTCTTTCAGTTATACTTAACAATATTTACAATACAAGTGCGCACCATAAACAAACCATATAATTAACTAAATAGTATAAATGCAAGTAGTATCAAACATATAAGAACTCAGAACAGATACATAGATTTGGTATGACACTTCTCTTTATTACTTTCTTTCTTTTGTTATAAACTCGACTCTACCTTGCGCACTCAGTTGCAAGGGTCCACACACTTAGTTGCGGACTCTACTAGGCCTCTATGCACTCAGCTGTAGAGCCTCTTCCTACTACTATGACCCAAGACACTTGGAAACTTACTCTATCCTTCCCTAACCATGAGATTCTATCCATTTATTCCATGACTCCCTCTCTTTACAACTTACAACCTCGCTCTATTTATACAATCCCATGGTTCATGGACAATGGGTAGGCTGATGCTACATTCAAAACTTAGGATGGACAACCCTATGACTCTAACATACAATTCATGCTTCGCACCAGCACTTCACACAGATTTATAATAATGTTACTCAAAACTTGGGCTTTGAGCCCCAAAACATGTTGAGGGGGGATTCCATGCCCAACAATAGATTAACAATGGTTGAATCAACATCGTAATCGGATGAGGAAGTGAATATATCATGACAACCAAAATAAAAAAATTCAGGATGTTTGTCAGCATCCTCATGATTTGATGAATTAGGTAGAGGAGTAGATGAGAAGAAAAGTTGTTAACCCTCTGTGTTTTCAAGAAAGATAAATGATAGATTGAATGGATTTTCTGAGGAATATGTGTCCTCTCTGCACTGTAATGATAGACTGACATCTAAGGTGTCCTGTGAATGATTGGTAGAAACATCCGAAAATGGGTTTTCATAGGGGAAATCAGTAGTGGCATAATCACAAGGGATGTTAGGATGAAGCAGATGAGGCGTGACTGGAAGGGATCCATCCTTCATCACAAGCTCTTCTTTAGATTCCTGCACACACTCATCATGAATGATGGCATAGGTTGGCTGCATAACACCAACTCCGTTGAAAACTTGATCCTCGTTCACAAAAGGTGAGGAGTACGGAATGGAAGAACACAAGATAGTACAGTCCAAAGGATCAACAGAATGTGAGGATCGAGGTCAAGGGAATGAATCCACATGACAACCAATAATCTTGCAAGCCAAATTTGCACAGATCTCAAGAATAGGTGAGGTGTGAGCATGTGATAGTTCAATAGAGGTGTGTGCATGATATCCCATCTCACTCTGGGATGGTGGAGCTTCTTGATGAGATGAAGGCGGACAGTCACTTGTGACAACAACTATGCCTGCTTCTGATTGCACAACTCCATCATCGAAGTGTGCTGAGTGGGGTTTAGATATGTGAAGAAGATACTCGAATCTTCCATAAAGAAATTACCAATCAATTTCAACTTTAGGGAATCGGTATGCAATATTAAAAAAGTGTGTGTAAAAGTGATCAATGGATTCATTAGGTGCTTTTTGTAATTTCAAAATTTCTTGATCAAGTGCTTCATGGTCAAAGTGATTGAAGGCATGGTCTATCTCTCTAACTAGATGAACAAGAGAATGAATAGATTTTTCAAGCAGTGTGGCACACCAGTGCATTAGGTTCCCTTGAAGTGTGTAGATGAACAATGCGTGGCTCATGTATTCCTCAAAGAATCCATGTCTTTCACATGAGCCTATAATGGCACTTGCAAGCCTAACCAAGGCTGCATATCCTCCACCATCATACATTTCATGAGACAAGTCATTTGAGAGCTCTTTCGAGATAATGAAATCATTTCCATAAGACATACATTCTGGAAGAGTAACTCGGTAGTGAGTCATGATAGATGTGTAGATATTCAAAATAGATGTGAGGACTGAGTTCATCATGTGGTCCCCCTTCTAGTGCCAAAATGTTGATGGTGTTGGACCTACCAATATGTCAAGGGATCTCCCCAATAAGAAGTCCCAATTAGACCTCAGACTGTTTGGTGTAGGAGTCCCAACAGTAGGTCGTATAGCAATGCCTTGACCACAGTTTCGCATAGAAGAAAGTAATATAAATCTTCTAGTAGCAAGGATGTGACTATTACGGTGAGTCAAGGAAGGTGCATGAGAGGTTCTAACACATGTGGGTTGAGATGTGTGCGCCCCTTGGCAACCTGCATAGTACTCTAATGGGAAGGGAATGCATGAGCGAAGATGCATCACAAGCTGGAAAGAAAGTCAACTGGCAATCCAAAGTGATGGTTAAACCAATCAACACATTTCAAAAAGATTCATCATTCTCATACATAATAGTCAATACATGTGTGCATAAGAAATCAAATACATATGCCGTTTAGAGTAAACAAGACGGTTGGAATACAATACAACATATGCATGAAACGTGTTGGCTCTTATTATATAAACAAGTGTAAGTTCAAGTCATATAATATATCCATGTACACTCGCTAGCCCCAGCAATGGAATGTTACAGCCACATCTTCCTACTCCTCCAAAGACATGTACTAGATCCATGTAGTGGAGAAGGCAAGGCGTGTTACAACACTGTCCAAGCTCTCTCCAAGATAGTCTTATCGAAAGCTTCGCTGACCAAAAGCCTTTACAATGAGTTATGAGGTTCTATTTATAGAAAAGGGTGGGGTGACCCTTGACATCCCCCTTTGTGACAGTTAATCTACCCTCACGACTCTTCATCTACTCTATGATTGTTACATCCAACTATTGACACTTGAACTTCCACTTGACATGACATTACATTACAATGCACATGTGCTCATGTGATCATGTGAGTTGATGATCAATGCACATGTGCTCATGTTGAGGTATAAAAGGTGTCTTTTTAATTCCTAATTATCTTCACATTAGTTATCAATCTGGGCAAGATTTTCTATTTCAAGAGTGTACATAGTTTGTGGCGGCTATTTACTCAAGAGTAATGTTTCTAAATTGCAGTACAATGCTTTCAAATATAAGAGTAAATGGATGCTTTAAATAAAACTCACTTGCAATTAAAGGAAACTCAATGCTCTGAAACTAAATCATTTATTTGACAGAGTGACAACAATTATCATTCAAGGATACAATAGCAATAACTCATTCCTTTAATTAATGTAGTTTTTAACACATTATCAGGCAAGGGCAACAATGCATAGGGAGATATTTGCAGATTGTATTGAAAGTGTTCTACATATTCCTCCAATGTTTCGGTAGGCCTTGCTATCATTTGAAATATCTCATTGGTTAATTTTCTGTGGATCTGCAATAGTCCTGATATTTCTTTAGGAAAGCAGTTTTCATTTGATCCCAATTGTTTAAAACACCCCTACCTAACCCCATAAACCATCGTAAAGCTTCTCCTTTTAATGTGGAGGGAAATAACTTTAGTTTTTGGGGATCAGTGGTATAGTCATACCCCTAGCATAATACATCAAACTCAAACAGAAATGCATTTGGACCCTCTGATGTTAGCCCATGGAAGGTAGGAATATTCTTGAGAGGAATGGCTTTCATAGGTGCGTTAACTACTGTGTCCATGATGAGATACCGCAGTGTGGAGGTTTGAGGTGTTTCCTGGTTCTTGGCCATTTGATCAAATATGTGCCAATATCCTTCTTGGATTTCCAAAGAGTTATTCCTAGGATGAATAGAAGGAATAGGAATGAGCTTAACAACACTTCCCTGGTCTGGGACAATGAATGTTTGTTGCTGAACTACGACCTAGGAGGATCTTCGCTCCTCAGGTTCTCCTGCTTATTTTTGGATAAAATTAACAGCACTCCCCTTATCTCGGCTACTGAGTGTTTGGATTACTTCGTGAGGGGATCTTAGCTCCTTTTTTTCCCCTATTTCTCCTCCTCCTTCAAAGAGAGTACTAGAATTCCATTCCTGTAAAGAAATTAGGTGAGAATTCTCAATTTCTTGAAAATCTTGCTTAGTTTCTTCTGTTTTGTTGTGCACCTCAGCAAAGGCTACAAATGGTGAGTCTGTGGCCCGAAGGGAGCCAGTAGGTTGTCTAGAAGAAACTTTTCTAGGGCCTACTGATGGCTGAGATTCAACTTTCTTAAGGATATCATCTATGAAGGTTGATCGATCAAGGGTCACCAGTCCCTTAGCTGTGTCGGGTTTGGGTAGTGGTTTTGGATTATTTTCAAGTTTTTTCTTCTTAGTCATACACACAACTCAAATATTTATTTCTACCCTAAGTTCTTAACAATTCTACTAGAAAGTGAGCGGGGGAGCAAGGCTTTTACATGCTCCGTACACAGGTTCTTACCTTCCATTTCTAATACCCAATTCTCTTCTAATATGCACCCATCAGATGCACACTACTCCTTAGAAATGGCTACACTCTCCCTGGAAACGACGTGAAAATGTTGAGGTATAAAAGGTATATTTTTAACTCCTAATTATCTTCACATTAGTTATCAATACAGGCAAGATTTTCTATTTCAAGAGTGTACATAGTTTGTGGCGGCTATTTACTCAAGAGTAATGTTTCTAAATTGTAGTGCTTTCAAATATAAGAGTAAATGGATGCTTTAAATAAAACTCACTTGCAATTAAAGGAAACTCAATGCTCTGAAACTAAATCATTTATTCGACAGAGTAACAGCAAGTATTAGTCAAGGATATAGTAGTAATAACTCATTCCTTTTTTAACTAATGTAAACTAAATCAAGCATAAATAAGATACTCAATATGAGAGCTTTGACAACAATAACCAATGTTCTTTACAGTTGTTGATCTCACACACAACACACTAAACAACCAATTGGAAATTGCAATGACTTAAATCAATAATGCTACTGCAACTGATCGAAATGAGATAATTATGCTAACCGTAAGAATGCTAAAAGGAAAACCTAAATGACTGCAGAAAGTAAATGAACAACAAAACTTATGTAACTGCAATGAACAACAAAGCTAAGTTACTGAAATGAACAGCGAAGCTTTGTAATTAAAATGAACAGCACAACAATATACTTGTAGAAAGTAATAATCTTGTTATGATGGAAATGAATAGCAATGTAATTCGATTACAACATATAAAATAGAGCAATTCATTAAGTCTGGAAATACGAAACAGTAAAGCAACGTGACTACAATAGATAGAAATAAAACCAAACCATCACACGATAGAAATCGTAAAGGAATGATTCATGAATAGCAAGTGAATCCACCAGGGCCGGGCCCTTAGCCACTAGTGAACACTGCTGGATTACTTCAGTATGAAAGAAGGAACAACAACTGTGTTATATATTAATCATACGCAAAATGGTTACAGCTAGTTCATACTCTGTTTCAACAATGAGAGTCAATGATCAAAGTGAAAATACAAAAGTAATTTTTGAATAATCTCTCCCCTGTTCTTTATAATCATTGTCCCTTTTATAATGGCCAGGCAAATGAAATAGTAACAATGGATAAAATAGTAACAGGGATCCCTCATGATCAAGAGATCCCGAGAGATCCGCTCAATCTTCCATCTACAATTAACTCTTTATCTTTTGCACTAATGTTGTGATCTTCTCTGCTCTTATCCATAACTGAACGCTCCATCCTTGGCTTGCTACCTGTACACTGCTTCCTGGTGAGGGAACAACAGTTACTCTACTTTGTCTTTTTCCTTCTCTTGGGTAGGGAACGGTAGTTTTCCCATTTAATCTTCTTCCTGCATGAGAAAAGACAATAATTAGCTAAATTTTAATAATAAATAATTTCCTAGTTTTTGCTATAATCCTTTGATATATTAATATCTTAGAATATAAAGGGGATATAATTAAAGGAACGGATGATGAAATAAATGGAAAATTCATACCTTTTCCATAGCTCAACAACATGCTGGCTCTTATTATATAAAGAAGTGTAAGTTCCAGTCATACAATACATCCATGTACACCCGCTAGCCCCAACAATGGAACATTACAGCCACATCTTCCTGCTCCTCCAAAGAGATGTACTAGCTCCATGTAGTGGAGAAAGCAAGGTGCATTACAACATTGTCTAAGCTCTCTCCAAGATAGTCTTATCGAAAGCTTCGCTAACCAAAAGCTTTTACAATGAGTTATGAGGTTTTATTTATAGAAAAGGGTGGGGTGACCCTTGACATCCCACTTTGTGACAGTTAATCTACCCTCATGACTCTTCATCTACTCTATGACTGTTACATCCAACTATTGACACTTGAACTTCCACTTGACATGACGTTACATTACAATGCACATGTTCTCATGTGAGACAAAATGGCTTAAGCAAGCCATGCAGACATCACTGGCACTTGGTTCATTGAGGTGAGACCAACTCTTTGACATTCTTGTGATGGTGAGGTTGGTGAGCTGATGCCAAGTTTGGTTGTCCATGATGATGTGCATGTACCCCATGGTGAGATCTTGTTGAGGGAACTCATCTTCATTACATTCGATGCAATGGTATGGCTAATTCATCCAACTTGTTTGCTAAAATGTGCATGGTCTTCTTAGGTGTGGTTGAACCGAAAACACACTAATGCATAGTTTTGGCATGCATGGTATATGCATGTGGTTATTTGGTTATGATTTGTCATTGACATGGAGGATTGCCTGAATTTAGAATGTTTTTTATAGCCTTTCCATTTCCTGGATAGTCATGGTGTTGTGGGTTCTTACCAGTTGTATTTTTATTATTGGTGCTCAGGCTCCTTATGGTTGTGTGTTGAGTTACTAGTTGTTGGAGCCACTAGTTGGAACAAACACTCTAGAGCCTTGGAACAACTTGGGTTTCATTACTAGTCCTAGATATCTAGTTGGAAAAATGCTCTAGAGCCCTTGGTGAGTTGAGTTACTAGTCTTGGATCCTTGGTTGGACAAATTCTCTAGAGCCCTAGAAGGTTGTGGGTTGAGTTACTATTTCATGGAGCCGAAGTTGGGAAAAATGCTTTGGAGTCCTGCACAACCTTGGTGGACACCAATCTGGTTGGTGTTAGTCATGTCCAACTGTGAGGTGGAATCAATAGTTGAGGGTTGAGGTGGTTTGGCCTCTAGAAGCCCTAGTTTGGTTTTTCTTGGTTTATTCCATGAGATCCCACATTCACGGTTGGAATATGGCGTGGGGGTGATTGGATGAAAGAGAAAATTAGTTCATCCCAATCTATGGTCAGGTGGTACGTGGAAGTCCGTAACTTGGTTGGATGTCCATATGTTAATGAGGGCTATTTTCCTCTTGTATTTCCATGAGTAATTGTACTTGTTATTATGTGGATTTGATGGTTCTTTTATCATGGTGTATACTTTTTTCATTTGTTGGTTACAAGATTTATATTGGATATGGCCCTTGATGTGTCTTGATTTGTTAATGAATGGTTTATGAATAAATGAGATAATAGATGTTATTGTAAGTATTATGAGAGGGGATTAGTCCTTCTTGGTGATTCTCAGATAACTTTCAGACCCCTATGTTTAAATATGCATTTATGAGCTGTAGATTACATGTTTTTCATGTGTTTGACAAAATGACTGTCATGGTTAGGCCTGGTTAGGTCAATTTTTTTTATTTAAATTTGATTGAATGAATTTATCATCATGTTTGAAATAATTATAGAAAGTCTCACTGAGTTTTGGGCAGTGGTATGGAGGTAGGCCTGAAAAGGTGGCTTTGATTTGAGGGTCGTGTTGCACACCTAATCCTCAATGGGTTAGTGTGGAAGCTAAATAGACAAAAGGAGTCCAAGAGACCTTGTGATGCGGAACCCAATGGTCACAATATGTACTATAAATGTATATCACTTGTTAATAAAAATGTATTCTCATGATTTATCTTTCATATTATTCTTGTTTCCCATGTGTGTTTAACATGGTATCATAGTGGGTGATTACTAGTCCTACTCCAATTTGAGCCACTTGTTTTGTGGTCTCTATATACATGTCAGTTTTGCCTTTTTCCTTTCTCCTAATTAGAATTGATCAGAATTTCCATCTTATAGAGTCTCAGATTTTGCCTGTCCAACAACATTCTTGACAACATTAATTAATGCCCTATCTGCTTCTCAGAATTGAGTGTTTTATTCCTCATTCTTTGCCATATTCTTTCTTGCGCTCTATGGGCTCTCTGCCATAACCGTTGTCTGCCATTAGCTGCCACCTCTGTTTATGAGGTTTATTCGAACACTGCTTCATTATTATAGCATTTGTCAGAACAGAACATTGTATGCATAACACATCAATATTCCCTTCATCGTGTTATTTCTGAAGATCTAATTGAGTTTGATTCCAAAGGAACCTTAACATTGTGAAGAGAATTTGTCATTGCTGGTGGGCAAACTTCCTCATTGCAAGAGGTTGAAGTTTCAGCTATCTAGCGATATCAAGATTTTTTGAAGGTCGAATTGTGTGAGCATCTTCAGAAATTACTGTGCCAAGGAAGAAGCCGATTTTCACTTCACCAAAGAGGCAGAGTATTCCTGTAATTTATTGGCTCAAATTTTCCAATCCAAGAAGGTTTCCCTCTATTCCATTGGTGCCGTCATTTTCTATGGTCTGAGTTCTACTTACCAAAGGGTCGAGTTTTCCACTGTCAGAGAGGCCTGCACATTGATTGGAGTTATGTCTCTCTTGGAGGATTAGTTTGGTGTTAGAGGACGAGGTCTTTATTATCAAATGGAGGATCAATTTATGTGGGTCGAGTTCAGAAGATTTTAGTGGAGGCTCATTGTAGGCAAATAAAAAATTCTTGTGGGCTCTTAATATTCACTGAGATCGAAGAAGTTGAATACGAATGATGAACTCATGTTGGTGGCTCTTAGAACTGCGGTGAACGCTGACTACATTAAGTTGAACAGCGGAAAAAGATGGGCATCGGTCCATTTTCATTGTTATGCACCTGTTGAACTGACCTCTTAACATGAATCTTGTCGAGTTCTCTGTGAGGCTATTTACCTCACAGACTACCCAAATCCAATGTTCATTTCACAATGCACATGTTTGTTTCATTGGTAGATGCGCATGTCCCTCATCACCTGCGGGCCTAATTCTTGGCTTGTAGCTTCATTGGTCATTTAGCATGGGCATATAATCCCAAGAGTTTACGCTTTCCCATCGAGCATGTAGTCCCAAGAAGTTACACCTTCCTTGTTCAACATTTCATATTTCTATTATGTGTTTGCAACATTTCTAATCATTGTTGTTGATTCTGCATAAAACCTAGTAATTTGGTATCACAGTTCTTCGACTTGTCTTCTGGCTTACTTAAGACAAACTCCAGCAGCACCCATAAAAGCAATATGAAGGATGACATGATATTGGGCATCCTAGGAGCCAAAACAAACTTGTTAAATTGATCTTCGTGGAAGAGTTGTAATTTTCAGAAGATGCCCACCATATACGTATTTATTTTGATGGCATTGATGTTTTGGATTTGGTGAGACATCCCACGACCAAGATTACGCCAACACCTCCTATCACCAGAATGCCCTTGTTGAAGCCTTGAGCCTACCTTGAGTGCAATGTTGAGTTCTGGAGTGACTATTATTTGTGCATTGAAGTAGTAAGTGCATTAAATCTCCTGGCGTTATTCAATTAAATTCAAGGTCGATCGGTTTCTTTGTGCGTTTATTGAAGATTAAAGTATATGTGTGTTGAGAATATGACATATTTCTATGTGCATTGAACATATGGTCGTGAGTTCTATATTGAACGTCGTGAATGTTTCCATTTAAGGCTGAATTAAAAAGTATTGTGCGTTGGACTGACCTGTGTTGGTTCATTGATATGTGTTGGCTAAACATTGTATGTACACTGGTGAGTTGTGATAACCAAGTTCGTGCTAGATATATTCATTTGCATTGGCTCATGATTGGTTTTAATATATTAACATTGTTTCATATATATATTGGCAATTGAGTGTTGGTGTAGTGGTGTTATTTGAAAAAAAAAAAAAACACCACAGCAAGCAATTTGCAGTTTATGAGATTATGTATAGCTCTTTCTCTGGTGATCTGTAATCCCACAATTGTAGCTGTTCCACATGATATCATCAATGGTTACAAGAATGTATTAGCAGTCGCTATTTAACTTGACTATTTTTTTCCACTGGCCGACAAAGTGAAGGAGTATTTGAAGGATCCAAGCAAGTTTGTAGTTGTTGCTGCCCCAGTGTGGCATTGTATTTAAAACTCATTATAGTGCATTGATTCCTTGATTCGACTATTGCATAAGAGTTTGGTGGGCTATATAAAGGCAATGATTGTTTTGACAAACAAAAAAAATCTTTTGTGGAGAAAATTTTAGTCGCTTGTATTGTTAGAACATAGTGTTGATTATGAGTAAACTCTTATTTTTATGTAATGAATTGTAATTGGTGCTTGCTAATTGCATACTGATTATTTGCTACACATTTAAAAAGGATATTGCTAGTGGGTATTACTTTTCTGCATTGAGTAGTAGTTGTGATCAATTTTTAAGGTGTAATTCTGACAGTAAAGAAAAAATGAGTAGAATCAATGAAGTATTAGAGTTCATAAAAACTCTGATATTGTCTACTACTCATGATACATTAAAAATTAGCAAAGTTTCTCTCACAAAAATTCAGGTATGTCTACAAAATGCACAAGAGAAAATTGATTTTTTGCAGCTCGAATCTCAGCTACAACAAGAAGAATTAAAACAGAGGAGTCATTCTGAACCTGTTTCTGTTCAGAAGATTGAAACAGACTACCATAAAGTAGTAAGGTTACATGCAGATGCAGAAGTTCAACTTGCACTTCCCAAGCCCATCATCAGACCTTGGTAAGAGCTTGCCCACAACAAGCACAAAACTGGTCTTGGATATGACAAGGATGTGTCCTTTCATATTCCAGATTATGCCAAGCCCATTTAGTTTCAATGTGTTGGATTCCTTCATGACAGTTCACCTCCAGGTGTTCCAGATTCTACTCCTCTTCCACAGCAACAACAACAGATTGTGAAATGCCAACACTGTGACCGAGTTGGCCATTTGAAAGATCAATGTTTTGATCTTCATCCATGTAAGCACTATCATAAAACCACCCATTCTTCACACAAATGCTTCAGAAACAAACGTCCTGCAAGAACAAATATTCATCTTGGATGGATTGCTTCTTATTAATGGGCATCGTTGCCAAGAAGATATTCCAGTCACATGTCAAAAATTATTCTAGAGTATTGAACAATCTTGCAGTTGAGTTTTCTCCATCATCTCACCTTGTATTTGACAGGGGGGGGGAATGATGGTCATCTACAAGCTTCAAAGTCACATCAAGTGAGCTTGAGCCACAACCTGCCACACCAGTTTTAGAGTTATAGCCAGAGACAAAGATGCCCCTAAGCATGCCTTCAGTTGGTAATTCAGGACACTTCCTCTAGCAGAAGACTTCAGCTTCTTGCCAGTTTTGGAAGTATTCTAGAAACAAAATTCAGGACGCTTCCTCTAGCATAAGACTTCATCTTCTTGCCAAATTTGGAAGAGTTCCAGGAATTGCATTAAGCATTCCAGAGTTTTTGGTCATCCTTAAACCATCACAGCTTGAGACTTCCCTTTTCAAGTTGAAGTTCTCCCTTTTATGCGGGGTGAGACCTCCCTTTCATGGTTGAAGGTTTCCCTCTTCAAAACAATAGGAGCAATTCCTCTATCAGAGGATTTCGGCTTCTTGCCAGTTTTGGAAGAATTTTGGGAACTGCACTAAGCGTTCCAGTGTTGGTGGTCATCCTTAAACCACCGCCCTTTATACCAACATTTCATAGCGAACATTCAGCCTAGTGCTGCCATGCATTTTACAGTTCTCTTCTTGGAATCATACATAACCCTTTGGATTAAGGGGGGGAATGTTCGACACCTAATCCTCAATGGGTTAGTGTGGAAGATGAATAGACAAAAGAAGTCCAAGAGACCTTGGGATGCGGAACCCAACAGTCACAATATGTACTATAAATGTATATCACTTGTTAATAAAAATGTATTCATGTTTTATCTTTCAGATTATTCTTGTCACCCATGTGTTTTTAACAGTTTGCTTGCTCAAAAATGAGAAATTAGTGTTGCAATTGCTATCTCACAGGCCTATGCATATGACTGGAGTCATACAGTTGCATGGACGCAGTGTTATTCTTGTAGCTAGGAGTCCAGGTTAGTGGAAAATAAATTTGACTCAGGGTTTGGGAACCTAGTGGGGTGGTTTAGCTCTTGAGGGTCCTATAGACCCTATAAGATGTGTTGAGTTGTTAGTTTGTCTTCTGCAGTTAGCCCCACTTCCTTAATGGGACCTAGGAGGTTGGTTCATGTCATAATAACTCCTCCTCTCATGTTTACCCTAGCATGATGGTGAAAATGGGTAGATATGGTAGGGGTGGTTATAGAATGGTATCAAAGCAGTATTATGTTCTCTTTGGGTGATATCTGATACCACAGAGTGGTATTAGAGCATAGTTCAAACACTTGGATGGGATGGGATAGATGCCTGCATTGTTTTGGTTAGGGTTATGCATGAATAGTAAGTTAGACATACATCATGATGGTCATTATGCAACTTGTGCCATCATGATGTCATTAGTATGTTATGTTGTTGATATGATTAGATGATATGGAGTAGAAGATGCATATCATTAGAGTGAGGTTATAGCACTCGACCTTGGGGTAAGAGCATATTTTCATATAGGTTTGTATCTTGGGCATGCAGGTATGTTGATTAATGGTTGTTATAAGCATTATGGTTATGTACATGCTTCTCATTTTATTGTTGTTGTCATTACATACATGATATATGTTAGTTAATCAATGTGGCCATATGCACATGCATTGGATAGTCATGAATGATAGTAACATGTTGTTATATGCATTGTGGTCATACACTTGATGATTATGCTCATTTAAGATCTTGATGTTATATGTATCATGCTAATATGGATTCTCTTTTGAAGACGATTATGGTCATGATATTCAGGTATGAGTTGATATATGTTTGTGATGTTGTGCATACTAATATGGACAGACTTGTGTAGTGTGATAGCCTCCCTTGAGATACATTAAGGTATGAGTTTGATTAGGTTGTCTATTTTGTTTATCTAACATGGTATGTTTACATGTTATCTAAATGTTTGATTAGTTGCATGATATGAGTATGTGTCTATAAGATTTCCTAAAGGAATGATTTTGTTTTAATATGTTTTACTAACATATATGTGTTGAGACAACTGATACACACTTGAGTGCAAATGGGTGCTAGTAGTAGTATTATGACTTATGACTGTGAGTTGTTTGTTGATTATGACATGCCTACTAGTATTGGTAAAGGTTGATTTCAAATTAATAGATATGATGTTTTGATATTTGGAACATGTGACTAACATGTGTGAATGGTTGCATGGAAACGTGGTTGGAATTAGCATGACAAGGTAATAGTTGATTTGTTTATATAACTAATAGTTAGGTGATGTGATAACACATAATAAGACTCAATTGCAGCCAGGAAAAAGGTAAAATAAATGAATTGGGTGAGAATTCATTTGGCTATGTTTGGAAATTGTAATTCCAAATGAATGAGTGCTTCACATGAATACATGAAGTGTTCTTAACCATGATTTTGTATGAAGTTATGTGAATATGTGCTATATTCATGACCATGTATTTGATAGGTATAATAGTTGGTTTCCAGTTATAGCTAGATTTGTTAAGGAGTTGGAGTCTCTTGAGAGATGATATATGCATGTGTTCAGATACAAGGCAACGTGATTGACACAACAAGGTACGGTAATTGGTATATTGTATATTAATTTATGCACTGATAGTTGCATGTTTATGACAGTATGATGCAAGGGATTACATGGAAAAATAGACTACCATGGAATCTTAGAGAAGGCTCAGGTTGAGCTTTCCTTGGAACCACTGGGATCCCATGGGGTTGAGTCATGGTGTATGTTGAATTTTGTGTTCTTTCAGTTCTTTGTGATCTGTTTGTGCTTGATTTGTAGTTTTATTTATGTTTGGTGCATGGCCATGCCACTTTGTTAGTGGTGTCGTACTGTTATTGATTTTTTATGGTTTTCTTCTTGTTTATTTCTTGTTCTTGCCTTTTATGTTTTAAGGGCCTTGGGATTTGGTTGGGGAAGGAGGACAATTATTGGAGCTTGGGGATAGCTGAATGAATCTCAACAGGTTATGTAAAAAACAGATGAATCTCGGTGCATGAATAAAAGGCAACAGAAGGTAAGAATATGATAGCTAGTTGGATTGGTTGGGTCCATTGGGGTAAATGGATGGTGGAAGTACAATCATGAGAAAGGTAACAAGAAAGGTAAAGTACATATATTTGAAGCGTCAAATGCCTTGGTTAGGTTGGGAACTATTGTTCTCAATGTTGTGCATGTTGTGCATGGATAAAGAGAGTTCTCTTAACCTTGAGCTTATGATATCTAGTAATTTTGTTGTGATTATGATTATGTTGATGTATATATATGTGTGTGTTTATGTGTATATGTGTATGTATGTATGTATGTATGTCATTGTCTAATTGGGTCGTCCTGAATCATGATTTATTAATGTTAGATTTTATATGAATGTATGTATGTCATTGTATGACAAGGTCGCTAGGGATCATGATTTCTTTATGCTAGTGTTTATATGCATGTATATATATGTATGTATGCCCTTCTCTAATAGGGTCATCAGGGATCATTCTTGTGGAGGAATGATTTCTTATGCAGGTGAATGACATGAAGAGGTTCATGGTTTATGAGGAATCAAGTGGGAAGAGTAGCTCTGATAGATCTCTGAGGTTAGTATCATGTGGATATGAATTGCTATTATGTGATTATACTATGTCCATGTTTATGCTATGGAAGGTAATGCTAAGGGATAGCTCAACATAATAAAAGTAGTGTGATTTGTGGCATGCTGGAACAAGAATGGATAGTGGAGAGACGCTTGAGCAAGGGTTTCTTGGTAAGGATAATGTGGTCTTAGGTTGCATAGTATTAGCATTGTGTACATGTAGCATATGCAATATTGTGTACATATCGTGTTGTGTGCATGTTGCATATATGGTGTTATGTGCATGTTGCATATTCAACACTATGTACATATAGTTTTGTGTGCAAGTTGAATATGCAATGTTGGGTACAAATGGTGCTATGTACATGTCATATATGTAGTTCTATGGGCATATGATGTTGTGTGCACGTTGTATATGTGGTGGTGTGTACATGTGGTGTTGTGTACACGTTGTGCAGGTGGTGTTATGTACATGTGGTATTGTGTATGTGTCGCACATGTTGTATTTCATACATGGGGTAATGTGTTATGTGCATTGTGTAATCATTTTATTGTGACATGCATATTCCTTTTGTTATACTCTATGTATGTATATGTATTGTGTGGTGTTGTACACTAGGTGTAGGTGTATGTGCATGTGTTGTATGTTGGGTGTAGGCTAATTCATTGTGTTGTTGTATGCCATGTCTAGGTGTACGCGTGTGATGTACACTGTGTATGTATATGTGCTTTAAGAGAAGATAAATCATTGGGTTCTCGTGGTGTGTGGAAACCAATCCTATGTATGTACAAAAGGTCAAAGAACGAAGTAGAAGTGAAGGATCAATTGAAGGATAAGTATCAGTATTTTATTTCAGTTTTAATTATGCATGTGATATATGACTTTGATCTATGATGGTTACATGTAATCTATGATTTTTATTTATGATGGTTGTGTTTTAAGCTAACCAAATGTGATATTTTTAGACATGATGATTTGATCAAAATCTAGCTTGACTTGCTATGATAGGAACTAAAAAAAATTGCAGGTGTACATTATTGATGAGTTATCAATGAGGTATGATTTAAATTTATTTCAATTCATTTTTAGTCTAATGGACATTATGTGCTTGGTATAGGAAAGTAGGGAAATGCCTTGTTTTGGTGGTTGGAATATGCTTCCAGAGAAATTAGCAACAATGGTGAAAGGAAATGTAACATGCAGTAGTATGTTGGTAAAGCATTCAGGACCAGTGCCATTATGGGGCACTGGTACCCAATAGTACCCATTGATTTCCATGAGCATGCCATGATTGGTATGATGAATTTAAGGCAAGGATATGCCTTGGCTTTCTTACCTTTTGATGCGAGAAAACCTTGCCAATGGAAGGATCACCCAAGGGATTGTGTAGCAGAGAAGGGGATGCCAGCGAAACTTGGAAGGTGTGTGAGTGCACAAAATGGGGTGACTAGATTTCCCGAGAGACTATGTAACAGAGAAGGGACAACTAGGAATGGATTTGATTTGGTTATTAGCAGTACTAGATGGAATCAAATCCACATTAGGAGTGTGTCCTAGAACAATGAGTTGGTAATTTTTCACTGAGAGAACAAGTAGCCTAGGATTGTAGCATTGGACATTAGATGCGCATTTGACTTTGACAGTGGATTTTGGACTTCCTCGGAAAGAGGTGAATCCTAGTACCACTTTTGAGGGTGGAGGTGTGAAACTCTAGATTTCCCTTGTTGATTGATGCGAGCATCGTATCCTTTCATTTGATGGTTAGAAAAGGTGCACATGTATATGTGTATATTATTGTAAATATTGCAATGAGTTGTATTATAAAGCTCTAGTAAACGATATGATTGTCATGTTTTCAGAATATGGCATTGTAAATATTACAATGAGATAGTTTATAAAGATCCATAGGTAGTATATATTATTTTCAATGATTTGTTGGTCAAGGTGTCATAGAACATCGATGATCGTGTTCCCCCAAGGGGGAGGGTTCTGTAATAGTCCCAGTTAAAATTCCATGTAATAAAGTTAATAAAAGAAAAATAAGACCAAGGCCATGGTACATGTATTCCAAGTTGAATAGTGGATAAAAACATTCTAGTGGGTGTTATTTTCAGTTTATTTATGGCTAAGGAAATTTTCAGAGTCATTAATTGGCATTTTATTTATGAAATAATGGAAAATAGGAGAAAAGGAAGGTGAAAGGTCACAAAATTGCATGAGAGTAAAATTGAAGGAAAAATATAGGAAATTGAAGAAAATAGAGGCCTCAATAATAAAAAGGCTTCGAAGCATCAGTTCATGACTTTTTCTGGTTAGGATTTTGATTGTTGAGACTTTTTTTCGGCTTTAGCTAGGATCTCTCTCTCTATTATTTCTCTCTCATACTCTTGCACACTTAGAGTTTTGTTGGAGCATTTTTGGAGCATTGTGGCATAACTTGGATTTGGAGAAAGAAGGAAAAGGGAAACAAGGAAAGTGCAAGGGAACAATGGGATTAGTAGCTATAATGGGATTTCTTTGTAGGTATCGAGTTACATGTATGATTTCCTTGCTAGTTTTAGCATGCATGGTATATGGATGTGGTTATTTGGTTATGATCTATCATTGACATGGTGGATTGCCTAGATTGATAGTGGTTTTTCCTAGCCTTTCCATTTCTTGGATAACCATGGTGTTGTGGGTTTTTCCACTTATTTTTTCTTATTGGCTCTTAGATTCTTTATGGTTGTGGGTTGAGTTATCAGTTCTTGGAGGTGTTGGTTGGAACAAATGACTTGGAGCCCTAGAACAACTTGGGCTCAGTTACTAGTCCTAGAGCCTTTGTTGGACAAACAATATAGAGCCCTTGGTGGGTTGAGTTACTGGTCCTGGAGTCTTGGTTACACAAATGCTCTAGAGCCCTAGAAGGTTGTGGGTTGAGTTACTAGTTCCTAGAGCAGTGGTTGGAACAAATGCTCTAGAGCCCTAGAAAACATGGGTAGAGACTGATATGGTAGGTGTTAGTTATGTCTGACCATGAGGTGGAATCATTTGTTGAGGGTTGAGGTGGTTTAGCCTCTAGCATCCATGTTTTGTTTTTTCTTGGTTTATTCTATGATATCTCACATTCACACTTGGAATATGGTGCAAGTGTGATTGGCTAAAAGAGAGAATTAGTTCGGCCCAATATATGGTTGAGTGGTACATGGAAGTCCTTGACTTGGTTGGATTTGCATTTGTTAATAAGAGCTCTTATCCTCTTGTATTTCCATGAGTAATTGTACTTTTTATTATGTGTCTTTGATGGTTGTTCTATCATGGTGTATATTTTGTTCATTTGTTGTTCATATCCTGGTTATAAGATGTATGTTTGCTATGGCTCTTGATATGTTTCGATTTGTTGATGAATTGTTTATGAATGCATGAGCTAGTAGATGTTATTGCAACTATTATGAGAGGGAATAAATCCTTCTTGATGATTCTTAGATAATTTCTAGACCCCTATGTTTAAATATTCCTTCATGACCTGTAGATTACATGTTCTCCATGTGTTTGAAAAAATGACTATCATGGTTAGGCTTTGCTAGGTCAAGTTTTTTATTCAAATTTGATTGAATTGATTTTTCATCATGTTAGAATTGATTTTGGAAAGTCTCACTGAGTTTTAGGTGGTGGTCTGGAGGCAAGCCTAAAAATGTGGCTCTAATTATGAGGTCATAGGCTTAGAACCCAGAAATTGGGACTACAGTCACTACCTTGCATAATTATGCATGCAACTAGAGGCCTATAATCCCATGGATGAGTGTTACACGTGGGGTTGGGAGTCCAAGTCAGTGAAAAAGTAATCTAACTCAAGGTTTAGGTACCTAGAGGGGTGGTTTAGCTCTTGGGGGTCATGTAGCCCCTATAGGATGTGTTTAGTTGTCAGTTTCGTTTCCTCGGTTGACCCCACTTCCTTAATGGGACCTAGGATGTTGGGTTATATCATAATAGCTCCTCCTCTAATGTTTACCCTCAAAAAATAGTGAAGCTTGGTAGATATGGGAGGGTTGTTTACACTATATCTTAGTGTGATCATGAGTTTCTTACACCATTATCATATCTAAAGAGAATTGTATGAATCACTTCCCTCAGACATAGACTTGAAGCTTATTCTTCCTCTTTTCCACCAGAATCAATTTCACAACCTGAACAATTAGAATACATCCCAATACCTCCTGATCTATCTGATTTATCCCCTAAATTATTGGAACTTATTTCTAAGGGAATAGATCTACAAAATGCTCTATTGGTTCATCAACTTGAGTCTTTTAAAATCCTTGTGTCCCTTTCAGAACATTTTGATACAGAAGAAAAACTTGAATTAAAATTACCTAGACTCAAACCTGGAGATTTTACATCCTTTGTTATTCATACACATCCTTCTACTTTTGATCAACCTGAAGAGAAGTTCAAAGTTTATACAAATCCCCTAACATCTAAATATAAAGAGACAATTGTTCCTGAATTAAAAATTTTAGTTATTCGTCCTTAGTTTCCAAAAAAACTTATAATCTCAAGATAACCATCCCCTAAGAAACCTTCATCTCCTAAACAACCAAGTTCACAACCAAATTTTCATCCAATTATGGCTGGTGTGGGACCAATTGTAGCTACTATATATGAAGCATTAATATTTCCACAAGTAGATAAAATTCATGATTTCCCTCATGGATATCTAAAGCACTTACCTAGATACAATGGGGAAAGTATTTTTATTGGAAAATATATCAAATCTTGCACTACCTATGCCATCACCAAGCCAACCAACAAGAAGCAAGGCCTGTAAACTCCTATGCCTACTCCTAACCATCCTTGGGAATCTATATCTATGATTATCTATCTAGAATCCCTTCTACCAAACATGGTAATGAGTATGTATTTGTGGTTGTGGAGAAATTTTCTAAGATCACTCTAATGGTGGCCTACAAGAAGAGTATCATGATAGAGGGCACTGCCAAAATTTTATTTGAATGAGTGTGGGTACATTTTGGGATCCTGCATACCATTATATTATATTGGGATTGAAGGCTCCTAATCACATTCTTGTCGAACCTATGGACATCATTGGACACCAAGCTTACTAAATTGACTACATTCCATCTCCAAACTGAGGTCTAGAAAAAGGTCATCAACAAGATGATATTGCACATACTATGCATGTACAAATCCAAGCATCCATGAACCTAGGATGAGATTCTTCCCTATGTTCAACATAATTATAACAGGGATCTCCATAGCTCGATTGGTCCCAGACCATTTCAAGTTGGTATGTTATTTCAACCATTATGTCTGATTGATGTTGCTAGGTCTCATGCGACTACGCAAATAGAATATGTACATATACAATCTGAGGCTAATAAAGAAATCGGGTTTATTGAATGCATCTAGCACATTTGTAAGTAAGTTAACGACAACTTGGAGAAGTCCAATGCCAAGTACAAGAAACAACATGATCAAAATCAGGTGCCACATAAGTTTCAAGTGGGCGACAAAGTTTGGATGAATTTGTAGAAAGAACACCTTGTTGGATCCCATCGGAAGATCTAACCACTATGATATGGGCCTTATATTATCACCAAGGTTATGTGATAAAAAAATTGATTTTAGCATTCCCATGTTCCTTGTCCTACACCCCGTTTAATGTGGAGCACCTTCAGCCATACTTTCCACCATTGTTGTAAACATCAAACATTGCAGATTCGATAACACCAATAGAGATCAAATTAGATTGCATGGAATAGGCCACAACTGATCATATCAAGGAATAGATATCAAAAACACTTGTAAACAGAACATTAAATTGTATCAGGTTTTCAAAGCTGACGAACTCCTGCACCAAGATAAGTGGCTTAATACGGACCAAGTTTAGCAGAAATTTCCCCATCTCACAGAGGCACTCAACGCAATGGGGACCATTACTTCCTAAGGAGTGGGGACTAATCTAGGTG
This sequence comes from Pinus taeda, assembly GCA_000404065.3. Lineage (NCBI taxonomy): Eukaryota > Viridiplantae > Streptophyta > Pinopsida > Pinales > Pinaceae > Pinus > Pinus taeda. The sequence continues at coordinate 212,381 of APFE030494663.1, read as the reverse complement.
GATATTGGTGGCCACCCAACTATTCCACTTAGACACCCACCAGTGTTTCTTTCATTTTCCTTAATTGTAGCACAATTTACTACTTTTGGTAGCTTTTCAGGCCTTGAACTTCCCGAGCCGTTTTGAGACCCTAAACAATTTTTTTGGAAAATGAGCAAAACAATATCTCACATTAAAGGTTTGAAGTTGAAATTTCTATTCCTTGGATATATATTTCTAATGAGGTATTGTACACATCAAACGGAGATCATATGCCAAATTTACAACCCCAAGAAGTTGATGTACAAATTAACCCCAACGAGGCCCACAAACTTTTGACACTTCATCTCCTAGGGTTAGGTTTTTGGATGTTTATGGTTTTCCATTTTTTCTCAATAATAAATTGGTCACTAAGCCTCATTGCAACATATTTAAGAAGGCATGTAGTTGTCACATCTCTTCTAAGAGGTAAGCTACACCACCCAAGCTAGTTTGCTTCCATTCTACATGTAAACATTTTTCAATATTTGTTTTTAATCAATTGAAGTTTAGTTTTCGTTATAGCTTTGTATCTATATTTAATTATGTATTTCATTTCATTCTTTCATAAATCTAGATCAGTGTCGAAGCGGTCTTCTCTTTCTCTATTTTTTTTACATGTCCCCAATGAGGTCAGGGTATAAAGAGTTGGGGCTTGAACTAGTTGAGCCCTTGCAAGACCGTCCCCACTGACATCAATGACCTCCCATGGTAGAATAAAATAAAGGTGAGGGAGAAGAAGATCTTATCAAACTTCTGCCTGAAGAATCCCTCGAGCAACAAAGGAATGACAAGATGGACAACTTTTCCTAGATCCTTTGGTGGATGCCAACCACTAACACATCTTCATCTAGTAGACACTTTGGAGGCACCAACCCCTTCAAGGTACAAGTTAAATTTCACACTCCTACATTTGAAGGTCAAATAGACACAGATGTCATAAGTAAGTGGTTAAATTTGCTGGAAGGATATTTTTTGGTTCATGCTTTTTTTGATACGGAAAATATTACTTTTGCGCGCCTCAAATATGCCCCCCACGTCAACAATTAGTGGTAAACATATTGTGAGCAGAAGGACAAGAGGGAACCCTCACTATTTTCAGCCACACCCACTTGGAAATCCTTCTAAGAAACCATCAAGGAACAATATCACCCTGTCAAGAGTTATGAATATAAGTACATAAAATGGACCATACTACTGCAGGGAAGTGACTAAGATGTGCTAGAGTTCACAAATATTTTTCTTACCCTACTAAAAATGTTGGGTATCAATGATTCTGAGTAGCATCTGGCACTCAAGTACCGTGACTCTCGACATAAACACATCCAATACAAAATGGAGTTACTGGAAATCTCCTTTCTTGGTGGCGCATATCAATATGTCATCAAGATGGAGCAGAAAATTTAAACAAAATAAGTGAGACTTTGGATCTCCGAATCTGAATTAGGGAAAGGGAACCCCCAAAATACAGAACAAATGATAAATCCAAGACAAGGTCACCTAGGACAACCCATGAAAGCCGTAAGAAAATAATAGCACCATGAAGATGAAGGACATAGGAAAGTGGTGTGAGTTCCATAAGAGACCTAGTCATAACACAAGTGAGTGTTGTGCCAAGAAGTCACTAGTGGGCGAGATGAAGGCTTCAGAGGTAGATGCATCTTCTAAATGTGATTCAGAACATGAAAAGGGGCTGATATTGGGAAGCAGATTATTGATTTGGATCCCAATGCCACTATTGTGACCACCAAGGTCCATAAGATTGATCCCAATGATCCAAAGGAAGGGGATTATCTCTTCCACTCATAGATGTGGGTAAAGGAGTCTCTGTAGGAGTTCATTTTCAACAGCAGGATCCAAAGGAACCTCATATTAGCATAGGTCGTTAAGTGGTTGGAACTACCAACCACACAACACCCTCAACCATACACAATTGGGTGGATCAACCAAGGATGATATATATATATATGTGTGTGTGTGTGTGTGTGTGTGTGTGTGTGTGTGTGTGTGTATAGATATATCAATGAGCAGTGTTGCCTTCCCTATAACATCAAGCCCTTCAAGGATAAGGTATTATGTGATATTTCTCCTCAAGAAATTTTTGATGTGTTATTAGACCAACCATACTCGTGAAGCGTCATGTTGTGCGTGAGTCCAGGCCTCACACTATTATTATTAATTTAGGAAATAATTTGTACATAATACCAGTGGTAGCCCCACCTACTACCATCTCATTAATATCTACTAAGAAATGCATTAAGCTCATCTCCCAGACTGGGATTTTTTATTTTTCTTTTTGATTCACTCTCAAAGTAAGGGGAAGATCATGGCCACATCCATGGCCCCCAGGAAGGGTTCCTCCATGCAGAAGAAGCAAGTGGATAAGGTCATGGAAGAATACAAGAACATCTTCTCCTCACCCACAAGGGTACCTTTGCACTGTCAAGTCAATAATTCAATCGATCTAACTATCGAAGCACCTCTATCCAATGGGCCAATATACCTCTTCTTGATTCTGGAAAATGAAGAAATCAAGTGGCGGATCTAGGACTTGTTGTAAAAAGGGCACATCCGAACAAGTTCCTCACCTTGTAGGAGCCTGGTGTACTTATACAGAAGAAGGATGGGACCTGGAGACTTTACATTAATTATGGGGCTCTAAAAGAATATTTGTAAGGAACAAGTATAAAATCCCACTTATTAATGACCTTTCTGACTAATTCAAGGGGACCAAGTACTTTAGCAAAATCAATTTGAAGTCTTTCTATCACTAGGTTCCAATAAAACCCATAGATGTATGGAAGACGACCTTCAAATCAAATGAGGGCCTTTTTGAATGGTTGGTCATGCCTTTTGGGTTAAAAAATTCCCCTAAAAAATATATGAGGGTGATGGATGACACCTTAGGTCACCTTAGGTTTGACACCTTGTTGTAGTTGGCAACAAAAATTGTGTGCCAACTTTGAGAAACACACCATTGGCATGAGCCATTGAGAAACACACCATTGGCATGAGCTAGGTCGAATATCAAGGTTACACTATTGATGAGAAAGGTATGCATATGGATCCATCTAAGATCCAAGGCATTCAAGATTAGCTAGCCTTGACCACTCTAACAAAGCTTCACATCTTTTTGGGCCTTGCTAATTTTTATTGGAGGTTCATGTTGGGATTCTCTCATCCCACTTGGCCTTTGAGCTAGGTTACCAAGGGTGGAGAGAAAGGAAAATTTTCCTAGTACAAGTCCTAAGAGAAGGCGTTCATTGAGTTGAAGCATCGTCCTTTTCTCTACCCTAGTACTCACATTTCCAGACCTGCAAAAATCATTTTAAATTGAGATAGACATCTTTGACTATGTTATTGGTGTTGTCCTCTCCCAACAAGGACATATGGTGGCCTGTCATAGTGGGAAATGTTTCGATGCAATTCAAAAACACCCCACCTATGATAAAGAGACTATTATGGTCAGTGATCGTGTAGGCTTGCCGATAATGGAAAAATTACATTCTAGGGAAGGATACGGTCATCCTTATAGATCATTGACCTCTTTAGTTTATATGAACACAAGGGAAGTTGCAGAATGATTGTTATCAAAAGTGGTCTACATATCTACAACAATTAGATTATAACATTAAATACAAGGGAAGCGTCAATCATTTGTCGATTGCATCAATTGGTCCCAAATTGCACCACTGACTACTATTTTTAACTCTTATGGCTAGGAGAACTCTGGATGGCTGCAATTGTACAAAAATATTCCAGAGTTATCCACCACATAACAGATGTTAGTGGATGGCAAGAAAGTTCCATAATTCCACCTCCAGGATGCATTATTATGTTATCCAAGCCACCTTTGTGTTCCTTGAAGTGAGTGTGCATAGTTGATTTGGTAGGTACGCTACATTCAGGTCACATGACACTTTATTGTGGAGAAAAAAGTGGTCCTACTATAGAAGTATTTTTATTGGCCAAAAGATTGACAGGAAGTTGGAAAATATATTAGATCATGCACTACCTATTGCTTTTCCAAGCCAACCATCAAGAAGAAAAGCATGTACACTCATCTCCTACTCCCACCAACCTTCAAAATCCATCTCCATGGACTTTTTGTCTGGACTCATTTCTAGAGAGCATGGTAATGATTGTCTATATTTGGTCGTGGAAATATTTTCTAGGATGGCTATATTGATGGCTTGCACGAACTTGAGTATCACAATAGGGGACACTGCCAAACTTTTCTTTGAATCGGTGTGGGTACATTTTAGAATCCCATAGACCATTATATCATATCAAGATAGTAGGTTCCTTAGCAAATTTTGGTCAATCCTCTAAACATTATTGGACACAAATCTCATCAAGTCAATTGCATTTCATCCCCAAAATGATGGCAAAACATAGGTCATCAACATGATGATAGTGCACATACTACACATGTACAGCTCCAAGCATCCATGAACCTAGGATGAGAGCCTTCCCTATGTGCAACACAGTTATAAAAAATCTCTCCATAGATCTACTAGTTGCAGTCCCTTTCAAGTGCGTCTAGGATTTCAACCATTGTATCTGATTGATGTTTTCATGCCTCATGCAACTACAAGGACAAAATACGAAAATGTATATTTTAACGCTGATAAAGAAACAATTTTTATTGAATGCATCAATCACATATACTAGTAGGTTCATGACATCTTCGAGAATTCCGATGCCAAGTACAAGCAATGACATGATCAACATCAGGTGCCACATAAGTTCTAGGTGGGTGACAAATTTTGGTTGCATTTGCAGAAAGAATGCCTTTCCAGATCCCATCAGAGATATGACCACTATGACACTGGCCTTACACCATCACGAAGGTTTTTGGAGATAATTCTTTTGAGCTCGACATTCCCCCATTCCTTGGCTTACACTCGTTGTTCAATGTGGAGTACCTTCATCCATAATTTCCACCATTGATGGACACATTAGACATTACATCACAACTAATACCAGCATAGCTCTAGATAGATTGCATGGAATAGGCCACAACTAATCAAATCGTGGACACATATATTAATAACACTCGCTAATATAAGATCCAACTATATTAGGTTGTCAAAGTTACCCAACTCTTGCACCAAGGCAAGTGTCTTACTAGGGACCAATTTCAACAAAAGTTTCCACATCTCATGGAGGCACTCAAAACAATGGGGAACATTGCTTCCTAAGGAGGGAGGACTAATCCAAGTGGATATTGGTGGCCACCAGCCATTTTGAGGCCCTTTATGATGTTTTTTTTTTAGTGAGCAAGCCTATAGCTTGTGTCAAGGGTTTGCAGTCAAAGTCATAGTCCTTGGATATATATTTCTAAAGATGTATCATACACATCAAACAAAGGTCATATTCCAAAGTTATGAGCCTAGGAATTTGTTGTACCAACTAACCCTAATAGGGCCGACAAATGTTTGACACTTCATCTCCTAGGGTTAGGTTTTTGGATTTTATGGATTTCCATTGTTTCTTAATAATAAATAGGTCACCCAACCTTATTGTAACACAATTTAGAAGGCACGTAGTCATACATCTCTTCTCATAGATATGCTACCATTGCCCAAACTAGTTTGTTTCCATTTTGCATGTAAACAATTTTTAGTATTTTTTATTAATCAGTTGAAGTTCATTTTTCATTGTAGGTTTGTGTTTCTATTTAATTCTATATTTTATTTAATTCTTGCATAAATTTGGATCAATGGTATCATAATGGTCTACTCATTCCTTATTTTTTTGTGTATGTCCCCAATGAGTTCAGAGTATAAGGAGTTCGGACTTGAACTGGTTCAACACTTGCAAGGATCTCCCTACCTACACTGATGACGAATAAAAGAAAGACGAGGGAGTAGCAGATCTTATCAAACTGCTACTCGAAGAGGTCCTCGAGTGGAAAATGAATGAAATGATGGATAACTTTTCCCAGATCATTTAGTGGATGCCAATAAGTGATGCCTCTTCATCTAGCATTCACTTTGGAGGTGTCGCCCCATTCAAGGTATAATTTAACTTTGACATTCCTATATTTGAAGCCCAAATAGGCACAAATATCTTATACAAGTGGTCAAATCTACTAGAACGTTATTTTTTGGTTCATGATTTTTTCTAATAGGGAAACAATTACTTTCGTACTCCTCAAAGTTTCCCCTTGCATCAAGGATTGGTGGGAAATCTACTATCAACAAAAGGATGAGACATAACCCTCATTGTTTTCAAGCCCAGCCACTTGGAATGCATTTCGAGACACTGTCAAGGAAAAGTATTACCCTATAGGGAGTTATAAAGATAAGTACAACCATATATGTAGAAGAATCATTCTATGTATGATTCCATGCCTCGCATTATTATTATTACTTTAGGAAATAAGTTATCCAGGAGTTGTTTCAAAAAGGGCGCATCTGACCAAGTTCCTCACACTGTGGGAGCCAATTGTACTTGTACAAAAGAAGGATGGGGCCTGGAGCCTCTGCATTGATTATCAGGCACTAAACAAAATCATTGTCAGGAACATGTATCCAATCTCACAAATTGATTACCTTCTTGACTAGCTCAAGGGGGAAAGTTCTTCAGCAAAATCGATTTGAATTTTTGTTATCACTAGGTTCCAATATAACCCATAGTTGTATGGAAGACTACCTTCAAATCCAAGGAGGGCCTTTTTGAGTAGTTCATCATACCTTTCGTGTTGGAAAATTCCCTTGCAACTCTTATGAGGTTGATGGATGACATCTTGTAGCCCTTTGCCAACTTGTTCATGGCTGTATATCTAGATGAAATCCTCATCATCATCAAGAGTGGGGAAGAGAACTTAAAACACATTTGACAGGTCCTCCAAACCCTACAACATCACAAAATATGTTCCGACTGGGAGAAATGCACCTTTGGCATGAGTCAAGTCTAATATATAGGTTACATCATTGATGAGAAATACGTGCATGTGGATCTAGCAAAGATCCAAGTCATTCAGGATTGGCTAGCCCCAACCACTCTAACAGAGCTTCGCATATTTTTGTGCCTTGCTATTTTTTATTGGAAGGTCATGTTGGTATTCTATCACATCACTTGGAATTTGAGTTATCTTACCAAGGGTGGAGCAAAATAAAATTTTTCTTGGTCTAAGCCCCAACAGAAGGAGTTCATTGAGTTGAAGAAATGTATTTTCTCTACATTAGTACTCACATTACCAACCCTGCAACATCCATTTGAAATTGAGATAGACACCTTCGACTATGCTATTGGTTCAGTACTCAACCAACAAGGACATTTGGCGGCCTATCATAGTGAGACAATTTCTAATAAAATTCAAAAATGCCCCACCTATGATAAATAGATGTATTTTATCATGCAGGCTTACTGATAATGAAAACATTACATTCTATGGAAGGTGACAATCATCCACATAGATCATCGACTTCTTACATTGATATAGACATAAGGAAACTTTCAAAATGATTTCCATTATAATTTTTCTACATATATACAACAATTTCACTTGAATATTAAATACAAGAAGGGTAGTACCAATCATCTAGTAACAAGATGTTGGAAAATATATAAGATATTTCACTGGCTATGCCATCACCAAGGAAACCATCAAGAAGTAAGGTCTATACACTCCTATGCCTACTCCCAACAAACCTTTGGAATCCATCTCCATGGACTATTTCTCTAGCCTCCCTTCTACCAAGAATGGTTATGCCTGTGTATTTGTGGTCATGGAATTCTTTTCTAAGATGGCTATATTGGTAGCCTGCAAGAAGAGTATCATAGTAGAGGACACTCCCAAACTTTTCTTTGAACTAGTGTGGGTAAATTTTGGGATCCCCAAGACAATTATATCATATCAGCATAGGGGTTGTTAAGCACATTATATTCAAGCCTTTAGACATTATTGGAAATCTACTGCATTCCATCCCCAAACTGATGTCCAGATAGGGGTCATCAATAGGATGATAGTGGACATATTATGCATGCACAACTCCAAGCATCCACAAAATTGGGATGAGAGCCTTCACTTGGTGCAACACAGTTATAATAGATCTCTCCATAGCTTGATTGGTCATAGTCCCATTCAAGTGGGTATGTGATCCAGATCTTAGGGGGAGGCCCCGAGGATCTCAAAAATTGAAATGGATCTTGGGGGAGAGGCCACCAAGATTTGAAAAATTGAATTGCCAAAATAAAAAGAGTAGAATGCCCAATAAATAAAATGACAAAGAATTTTTTTATTAAAA